>VZQC01010206.1:3534119-3613025 GCA_009823505.1 Rhizomys pruinosus
GAATGTACTGTCTGCATGCAGGTCTGTGCACCCGTGTCGTGCAACGCCGCGGAGGTCAGAAGAGGGTCTCGGATTCCCCTGGAACTGGAGTTCTCCTGGAATTGGAGTTACAGACGGTTCCTAGCCGCCATATGGGTGCTGGGGATCGAACCCAGGTCCTCTGTAAGAGCAGTCGGCGCTCCCAACCGCTAGGCCATCTCTCCAGCCCCTCCATCTGTAAAATTTAACAGTTCTCCAGAGTTATGAAGGGCTTAGGTTTTCTCTTGCTTGCAAACTAATGAGGAGGTCACCCTCAGCTTCTCAAATGGTAGAGCAAGTCTCAAAGCTCCCAGGCCAGAGACAAAGGACAGTTAGCAGAATTACAACAGCATCTACTGTACCAGCTCCAAATCTCTTTTCCAGGGGAACACAGAGGGCCTGAGGACCTTTGTGCCCATCAGAAGGGACCCCAAGCTTCGGTGACTGCAAACCCACATGGTCTTAGCCCTTTTGCTTTTGTTTTCCTGAGACAGGGTCCTGCTCTGTAGCATGAGCTCTGTGGTTCACTGTATTGTGCAGGCTTGCCTTGTACTCATGGTAACCCTGCAGCTCAGCCTCCTGAGTGCTATGATTACAGGCCTGAGCCAGGACGCCTGGTTGAGAGCATTTTATTCATATACTATACAATAAGTACATTTGTTCTTTGCTTCAAAGGATGCCATCACCCAGGCCCAAGGGCCATCTTTGAGATGTTCCAGGTCAGTCATTTTCTGTGACCATGAGCTATGTGGGCATGGGAAGGGTTTCTGGAGAACTATCTCCAAGCAATGACAGACTTTAAGACTGCTCCATATTGAGACCACCTCTGATCTCTCTCCAGCCCCAATTCTGCCCCTTAGCCCACTGTCAATTCCCGGGACTGGAAACTTTTCTTTATGATGGTATCTCAATGGAATGAGGATTGGGGGAAATTTGTACTGGTTAAGAAACAAAAAATTACCGGGCATGGTGGCGCACGCCTTTGATCTTAGCACTTGGGAGGCAGAGGCAGGTGGATCTCTGTGAGTTCAAGGCCAAGCCTGGTCTACAGAGTGAGTTCCAGACCAGCTGGAGCTATAGGGAGTCCCTGTCTCAAAAAGACAAAAAAATGTTGACATGGTTTACTCTGAACAATTTATTTGGAACTTTCTAATCTAATCATCCAACTTAAAAAAAAAATGTTTTGTGTGATATTCACCTGCTTCTATAGCTTTCATGGACTTAAGCACCTGATCTGTGAAGATAAGGCTGAGTGATCATTTGTAATGTGGTGGGAAACAGTTCACACGAACTTTACTGTCTTAGCCATTTTAAATATAATGTTCAAGAGTGTTAAATAAATTCACATCGTTGGGTAACAAATCTCTGGAACATTCTTATCTTGCAACACTGGAATTCTGTCCCAATGGATCGATTCCCCCAAGTCTCCTCATCCTAGCTTTTGGAAACACCATTCTACCTTCTTGGAAACACCACTTCTACTTTATGTTCCTGTGAATTTGGCAATTTTAGATAACTCAGATGAGTGGAATCACACATTACTTATCTTCTGTGATTGGGTTAGTGCAATTCACACAATGTTTTCAAGGATCATCTATGTTCGAGCATTCATCAGAATTTTATACTTTTTTTTAAGGGTGAGTAATACTCCCTTGTAAGTATATACTAAGGCTTATCTATCCATTAATCTGTTGATGGATCTCAGAGATACTACAAATAATGGTAGGGATACAGGTGTGCAAATATCTGAGATCTTGTTTTCTTAATTCTTTTGGATAAATAAATCAGCTAGATCATCCATTAATTCTACTTTCATTTTTGGTGTTATATGACACAAGGGTTCCAATTTTTCCACAGCCTCAGCAACACCTGTTACACTTGTTATTTTCATTGGGGGGGGGAGTGGGTTATAGCTATTGTAATGAGCGTGAGGTGATATGCATTCCTCCGGTTATTAGTGATGTTGAGAATATTTCCAAATGCTTCTTTGTAATGGGATAATTTCACCAGAGAAGACTATGTAGACACAAAATGAGGCCAATAGAAAATCTTTAGTCAGCTAATGACTATACATTGAACCCCTAGTTGAGGGTGTGTAGCACTAAGTCACAGTTGGNATGTTTCTCCTTTAACAGCAAGAACTGGCTGCCCTGAAGGGATAGCAATTTGCCTAATGGGGTGCAGAGGCCATTGTGAAAAGTCACACACTATGGGATGGCACTGACCAGTCACACTGGGAGGATTAAAGCAATAGGACATCACAGGCTTCCTGCCTCAAGGAAGACGGGTTCCAAGAAAGCAGAGAACGCGGGAGGGAGTGTGGAGACAAACGTGAAAGACAGGCTTTGCCCTTCCTCGGATACTACTTGTAATTCATTCTCCTGGTGAAGAAGGATAATCTCTCTGTTCTTACTTCTCCATCTCTTCCTTGGCTGTTGCAACTGCCATTGCTGTTTTTTATTTGTCACTGTCTACTGAACTCGATTGCAGCTTTATGATTATACTGGTGTGATAGGTACATACATATACAAGGTCAGATAGGGCATTTACTGACTTCCTTGGCCTATGATGACTTAGAGGCCAGACTGGAACAAGAGAAGAGATGAAACTTAGACTGTGAGGAAGAGTGGCACCTAGCTGGGATGTGGCTCCATGAGAGAGGACTTGCTTAGCACACGAGGTCCTGAGTTTAATTCCCAGTACTACAAGAATAAATAAATGTTTTACTTTAAGCCACGCATGGTGGTAAACACCTATAATCCCAGCATTTAGGAGGTAAAGGCAGGAGAATCAGGTGTTCAAGGTCATTGTCTGTTAGGTAATGAATTGGAGGCCAACTTGGGCTATGTGAGATATTGTTTTTGTTTTTTTTATGGGTAAACGGGTAGTATTTATTTGTTATTCAAGTTGTCCTTGCATTACCCACGTTGTCCTTCAAATCTCGATCATCCTGCCTCTGCTTCCTGAGTGCTAGGATTACAATTTTGATACCCCACATCAAGGGGTAGGTGTTTGTTTTTATTTTTTAATTTATATATAGATATATATGTATACTTTCATTTCAATTTTTAACAATAAGTAATAAGTTATGAGTACAAGCATCCTTCATGTAAAACCAATTTGCAAGCAGTTGTGCCCAAACCCACACAGCCCAAGGGTCCCACCATCCAGCTGGAGGGGCTTGTATGTACAATCAAGTTGATCAAATAAGCGTCCAGTCTATATTGCTGTAGTTTCACCATTCACCCCAATCACAGCCCTTACATTCTACAACACCCCCTCTTCCACAGATTGTTCCCTAGGCTTAGAAAAGGGGCACAGGTGGACGAGAAGCAAAACAGTCTACTTTCTCTGGAAATGTTGTTTGGGACTCTGGTCAATTCTGGCTGTTTCCTTTCATGGCCTGACAGTTTATCCAGGAATAACCTTTCAATCCTACTAGTGAAGCACAATCAATTAGATATATAGGTATTTAAACAGTACTAATTATTATGGTAGGTTACTTTGGTATAGACACAGATGTTTGGATGGTATGCTAATCCATGAATTGCATTTTTTCTGTAAAAGATAACAAGGTCTTACTGTGGCTTATAACATTTCCTAACCACTAGAGGATGTAAGCTTGTGGCATCAGCCATGAGTTATTCCTCCAAGGAGAGAGCTAATAGCCAATTAGATTTGGGATAAACAGGCATATGGCTGCCACTGCTGCACAGTATTTCCAGGTAGGTAAGGTGTAGCTGATGCTGATGGAGGAGTCTTTCTTGACTCAAGGAGACCAATATTTGCTTTATTGGTTTAGTGGCCTTTGGTAACACTCTCTGGTATTCCAGAGACCAACTGTACACTTGCAAGTGTGGTCTCATCTTTCCCATGCTTACTTCAGGTCTTTGACATCAGGGCCTTACCACCTCTCTTCTTGCAGATATCCCAGTTTACAGGCAAGAAGCCTTTACCTTTGGGGGGAAGGGCTGGATCCCCTGGCCAACATCTCCTTGGTAGAATAATCCATTGCTGATATCAGAGCTCTCCTGTATTAATATATTTTGCTTAAATGCACAGCTTAAAGATACTTTAGCATTATATTTGGTTCTGAATAGAGAATAATCCTTTTCACATTTCCTATGTCTATTCGTCAATTAAAGAAAGCAGTTTTACCAGTTTTTTAAAGAGATAACCTCTATAACAGTCGGCTCTTCATTACCATCATGTTTTTCTTTGTTCTATGAAAAGGAGGTAAGAAAGTCTCTCATATTAAAACTTTGCGACACCTAGAAGGTAAGGTTCATTAGGACTCATTATAAACAGTTGTTACAAATAGGATCCACAGAGATGTTTGATGCCTGTAGAGATATTGTTTTAAAAAATTAAAAACCTAACTGAAGAGTAGCATTTGGACTAGACAAGGCTTGGCCCCCGCTTTAGGACCTAGACATTGCAATTATGTTCCTCTAGACATCACAATAGTGGATAAATATTATTTAAAGCTTATATAGTGCTTAGTGAGTGTCAGGAAGAGTTGGTCATGCTCCAGATACAAACTTCTCACAATAGCTACTGTGAACATCACTCCTTGTGATAGAAACTCAGAGAGGTTAAGTAGCTTTCCCTAAGGTCACAGAGCCTATCGACAGCAGAAGTGGGATTTGATTCTAGGCCTCTGACCTACAGTATATGCTCTTAGATATTGTTACTAAAAGTTTAAGGTAATCGTCCTAGAAATAAAAGTGCCATTTATAACTTCTACAATAAAGTAATTTTTTTTTTGGTCCTTTTGAGACTGGGTCTCCCTGTAGCCCCAGCTATCCTGGAATAAGTGCCAAACTTCTGACTGTTGAAGAAATTTCTGAAAGAAAACATGAACACATGTTTTAAGTTTGGAAACTGCCCAACACCCAGTTAGCTTGGAAGAACAGTAAGCATTAGTGACAAACAGTTTACAGTATGCTGTAAATTCTGTGTAAAGGGCACTAGGGTATTACTTAGTACATACGAAGTTCAGAGATCCTGTGTTTGGGGTCCAATTGTTCAATTGCTAATGAAATGAATGATGTAAAGTTGTTTTCACAAAGTCCATTTGTGAGAGGCTTCTATTCTAATGATGTTAAAGAGACGTGTGCTGCTTGGAACATTGTCCCTGCCCTCATGCTCCTGCGTTGTTGGGGAAACTACCAGGTCTAATCTATAGGTTTATGTCATAGAGCCTTTTCCCAGATGTGTCACAGACAGGCCTGGAGAGAAAGAAGAGCTAAAAAGAAGGAATGGAAGACTTCCACAGCCTGGCTGTGGCTGTGTCTCTAGTTGAAAGCAGTTCATACTTTGAATATTGAGTATTGCTTTTCGGTTCTCCAAAGAAAACATGCAAACTGTATAGAGGCCGCCAACAATGTCCATGTGTAGTTTAAAGGCCCTCTTCTACAAAAGGAGAAAATAAAAGACAAAGCGGGCTGTGTATGAAAGGCATCATGCTTCTTCTCTTCTAAGAACTGCTTTCTTTTAGATCCCTCCCTAGATTTTCTTTAATCCCAAGGCTACAGTTCTTAAAAATAAAAATGTTAGAATCAGGCCAGGAGAGCAGCTCAGTTGGGAGTGTGCTTGCCTAGCATGCACCAAGCCCTGGGTTTGATCCACAGCATCACTTAACCTGAGTGTGGTGACACTGTAATAGCAGCATCAGAAGGTCAAGGCTCCATAGCAAGTTCCAGGAGTATATGCTAGCTGGACTCTGTCCCCATCCCAAACTCACATGTTGAAGTACTCATGTCCAGTACCTCAGAATGTTACATGAATTGAGGGTGGGGTCTTCAAAGAGGTAATGAAGCTACAGTGGGGTCATCAGTTGAGCCCTCATCCAGTATGAGTGGAATCTGTATAAGAAGAGGAGACTAGGAAGAAGGTGATATGTGGACTCAGGGAAAAGCACCCACTCAGAAGCTGTGGAGAGAGATCACAGAGGCAGATAACCTGCGGGCCCTCAGAGTTCAGACAATGAGTTGTGGTTGTTTAAAGCCACTCCATCTTTGAAATGTTGCTATGGTAGTCCTTGGGAATGAATGCTGGGGACTCCTGCACTCCCAGAGCCTTGGAAGGCCAGGTCATGAACTTGTTATATAACTATAAGGAACCTGTGAACTCATTCAGCATGGACTGTACTCACGTGAGGACTCTGCTAAATGGCAAAGACAAGATGAGTCTCGAATAGCTCAAACGAATTGAAAGAGGAGATCAGTCGTGAGACCAGTACCTATACAGTGAGTCACCTCCAGGATCCGCGTAAGGAGGGAGGCTATCAGACCAGAAGCCAGCTCTCAGCCAGGTTGTTAGGGGAGGATGGAAAGTAGGTAAAGAAGAGACATTTCAATGTTGGTAAATGACATAGACAGAGGCGGGGTGATGGAAAAGTGGCCCGGATGTCAGGGGATGAACAGGAAGTCCAGTCATGGGTATAGAATGTCCATGAGAAAAAAGAGGAGAGACTGACGAAGTAGGGTCAGACCAGAGAGGCCTTCAATGCCAAATCTGGATTTTTAAACTAAAGTGTGGGAAATCACCAGAGATTTTTATGGAGAAAAGTCATGATCAGGCTTGCTTTGAGTGTGGTTTCTCTATGCTATGGAAGGTGGGAGGACCATGGAGCCTCACTTGATGCAGGGCTACCCAGGTAGGAAAGGCAGAGTGCTTTAGAAGCCTCTCAATGAGGGAATCAAACGGCTCTGATTACTCACCTGTGGAAATGAACACTTTCCTATGAAGTAACATGTGAAAGAGATTTCCAAATGTTTCTATTTTCTCTGAACCAGAAGTCAAAATAAATTGCAATGCTCCCTTAAACATATGCTTAAACTCAGTGTAATAAACACACAGTATTTATGTTTAGGAGGTAAAAAGAGCCATGCTTCTGTGCTTGTTTTGTCTTAAATTTTTTAATTTTATTTATTTTCGTATGTGTATGAATGTACCGTCTGCCTGTAGGTTTGTGCACCCGTATCATGCAATGCCTCGGAGGTCAGAAGAGGGCGTCAGACACCCCTGGAACTGGAGTGAAAGACAGTTTTCAGTCACCATATGGTTGCTGGGGATAGAACCCGGGTCCTCTGCAAGAGCAGTCAGCGCTCTTAACCACTAGGCCATCTCTCCAGCCCCTGTTTTGTCTTACTTTTAAAAATGGTTTCTCGGGAAAAAAAAAAAAATGTTTCTCCTTTAACAGCAAGAACTGGCTGCCCTGAAGGGATAGCAATTTGCCTAATGGGGTGCAGAGGCCATTGTGAAAAGTCACACACTATGGGATGGCACTGACCAGTCACACTGGGAGGATTAAAGCAATAGGACATCACAGGCTTCCTGCCTCAAGGAAGACGGGTTCCAAGAAAGCAGAGAACGCGGGAGGGAGTGTGGAGACAAACGTGAAAGACAGGCTTTGCCCTTCCTCGGATACTACTTGTAATTCATTCTCCTGGTGAAGAAGGATAATCTCTCTGTTCTTACTTCTCCATCTCTTCCTTGGCTGTTGCAACTGCCATTGCTGTTTGTTATTTGTCACTGTCTACTGAACTCGATTGCAGCTTTATGATTATACTGGTGTGATAGGTACATACATATACAAGGTCAGATAGGGCATTTACTGACTTCCTTGGCCTATGATGACTTAGAGGCCAGACTGGAACAAGAGAAGAGATGAAACTTAGACTGTGAGGAAGAGTGGCACCTAGCTGGGATGTGGCTCCATGAGAGAGGACTTGCTTAGCACACGAGGTCCTGAGTTTAATTCCCAGTACTACAAGAAAATAAATGTTTTAACTTTAAGCCCACGAATGGTTGGTAAACACCTATATGCCACATTAGAGGTAAATGCAGGATAATCAGGTGTTCAAGGTCATTGTCTGTTAGGTAATGAATTGGAGGCCAACTTGGGCATGTGAGATAGGTGTTTTTTTTGTTTTTTTTATGGTAAACGGGTAGTGATTAATTTGTTTATTCAAGTTGTCCCTGTCATTACCCGACGGTTTGTCCGTCAAACTCTCATCCTGCCTCTGCTTCCTGAGTGCTAGATGAACAATTTTGATACCCCACATCAAGGGGTAGGTGGTTTGTTTTTTATTTTTTAATTTAAAATATTTTTTTTTTTTTTTTTTTTTTTTTTTTTTTTTTTTTAACAATAATAATAAGTATGATAACAAAGCAGCCTTCATGTAAAAAACAATTGCAAGCATGTGCCCGAAACCCACACAGCCAAAGTCCCACCAATCCAGCGAGGGGCTTGTATGGTACAATCAAGTTGATCAAATAAGCGTCCGTCTATATTGCTGTAGTTCACCATTCACCCCAATCACAGCCCTTACATTCTACAACACCCCGCCATTCCACAGATTGTTCCCGAGGCTTAGAAAAGGGGCACAGGTGGACGAGAAGCAAAACAAGTCTACTTTCCACTCTGGAAATGTTGTTTGGGACTCTGGTTCAATTCTGGCTGTTTCTTTCTGGCCGACAGTGTTATCCAGGAATAACACTTTCGATCTTACTAGTGAAGCACAAGCAAGTAGATACATAGGTATTTAACGGTACTAATTGTTATGGGTAGGTTACTTTGGTATAGACACAGATGTTTGGATGGTATGCTAATCCATGAATTGCATTTTTTCTGTAAAATAACAGGCTTACTGTTGCTTATAACATTTCCTAACCACTAGAGGATGTAAAGTTGTGGCATCAGCCATGATTATTCCTCCAAGGAGAGATCTAATAGCCAATAAGATTTGGGATATACAGAGATATGGCTTCCACTGCTGCAACAGTATTTCCAGGTAGGTAGAGGGTGTAGGCTGATGCTGATGGGAGGATCCGTTTCTTGACCTCAAGGACCAATAGTTTTTTTTTTAGTGGCCTTTGGTAACATCCTCTGGTATTCCAGAGACCAACCTTACACTGTGGCAAGTGTGGTCTCATCTTTCCCATGCTTACTTGTCAGGTCTTTGACATCAGGGCCTTACCACCTGTCTTCTTTCAGATATCCCAGTTTACAGGGAATAAGCCTTAACCTTTGGAGGGGAAGGGCCGGGGAATCCACTGGCCAACATCTCCGTGGTAGAATAATCCATTGCTGATATCAGAAATCTCCTGTAGTTAATATATTTTGCTTAAATGACACAGCTTAAAGAAACTTTAGCATTATATTTGGTTACTGGAATAGAGAAGAATCCTTTTCACATTTCCTATGGCTAAATTCCGTCAATTTAAAGAAAGCAGTTTACCAGTTTTATAAGACATTAACTCTATAACAGTTGGCTCTCATTTACAAGTAGGGAATGACTTCATTACCATGAAGTTTTTCGGGTTTTGTTCTATAAAGGTAAGAATCTCTCATATTAAAACTTTGCGACACCTAGAAGGTAAGATTCAGTAGGAACCTTAGAAAACAGTTGTTTTTACAAATGGGATCCACAGAGATGTGTAGTTGATGCCCTTTAGAGATAATTGTATTAAAAAATTAAAAACCTAACTGAAGAGTAGCATTTGGACTAGACAAGGCTTGGCCCCCGCTTTAGGACCTAGACATTGCAATTATGTTCCTCTAGACATCACAATAGTGGATAAATATTATTTAAAGCTTATATAGTGCTTAGTGAGTGTCAGGAAGAGTTGGTCATGCTCCAGATACAAACTTCTCACAATAGCTACTGTGAACATCACTCCTTATGATAGAAACTCAGAGAGGTTAGTAGCTTTCACCTAAGGGTCACAGAAGCCTATCGAACATCAAGTGGATTTGATTCTAGGCTCTGACCTACAGTATGGATCGTGTGGTGGTGCACACCTTTAATCCCAGCACTCAAGGGGCAGAAGGCAGACCTCTGTGAGTTCGAAGCCAACCTGGCCTACATAGTGAGTTTCAGGCTAGCTAGGGCTAGATAGTAAGACCCTGTCTCAAAAAAACCCACAGAAAGATAAATGAGCAAACAAGGGATGGGGAGATGGCTCAGCCGGTGTGAGCACTGGCTGCTTTTGTAGAGGAGCTGGGTCGGATTCCTAACACCCATGGTGGATAACAACTGTCTGTAACTGCAGCTCCAGGGGAATCTGGTGCCTTCTTCTGACTTTCATAGGCATTGTATAACACGGGTGCACTCACATACATATAGGCAATACACTCATGCACATAAAATAATAAATAAAATATTCAAAAGGAGTAGGCAAATCGTATTTGATCTCGCAGCATGTTTGGTTTCTGGAAAGCCGCCTGTTTGAGGCAATGGTGCATCTTAGAGAATACCTTCTGAGTCTGATCGGAGTTTTCCTAGTACCTACCTCTAGAAATTCATTCCGTCCCTCTAGGCTGCAGCAACCGCATCTGCAAGATGCACACAGGTTGGTGGGAAACTGAGAGAAGCACTGACTTCTGTTCCTAGAACCAAGAGAGGTGGGTTCTTTGATACCCCACGTCCTCTGACCAAACTCTGCACCTCTTCCTTAAAAATAATTTAGGGAAACCCTACCTCCCTAACCCTGGGGCCTCAGGTACCAGTGTCATTAAAGCAGGGTGAATGATCCTGAGGAAGGACAGCAAATTTTAATTTTGCTGAAAAATATTCTTGGAAAGTCCAGAAATCTTGTTTGACGCTTTGGAGATTCATGAGCTCTGAGCTTGATAGTACTGTGTGCCCCGGACTGCACTTAAAGACCTGTGAACACAGAACAAGCCTTGCTCTGGAGATCTGGAGAGCTCAAGCTGGGGAAAAACCACCGCAGGAAGACTGGCAAGTCGGTTGATTGCCATTCTCCTCCCCAGGACGCTTGGATCTGTAGATGCACAAAGCCCTGATTTCTGGAGGAGAGCGGGGAGGGAGGTGTCTCCCGTCCCCGTGCTCCCCACCTGCTACTCTGCTTCCTGCGCCTCTGTCTGCTAGGGAATTGATTCTCTCTCCTCCCCTCCCGCCCCCCCTCCTCCTCCTGCCTCGCCGCCCCCTCCGCCCCTCCCTCCCCCACCCTCCTCCCCTCCACGCCCCCCCCTCCTTCGCGTCCCGTCTCCCCATGATGAAACTTTCCTGTCTCGCAGCGATGCTGTCGGGGCACGGCATGAGCCACTGAGCCGCAAAAAAAAGCACCGTGGGCAGGGCCCGGAGCTCCGCTTCGGGTCGCGCGCTCCGCCCCCAGGGCTGGCTGCCGGGCGGCCGGGCTGCAGACCACCGCGGGCGGCGCCGAGATGTCCACCAAGGTAGGAGGAGCCGCGAGCCGCCGAGGGTGACCTTGCCGGCGCCCGAGGACGAGGACCGGGAGGCGGAGGGCGCGGAGTCGCAGAGCCGCCGGGGCTGGAGGGGAGTCAACGGTGGGCTGGAGCCTTCCGGGCCGCGCGCGCCACCCTCTCCGCGGCCCGACGCGTGAGTAGCGGGCCGCCTCGAGGGAGGGCGGACCCAGACCCGGACGGGGAGTCGCCGCCTCGCCTCCCTGTTCGCCCGGCCTGGACCGGGTCGGCGCCGCCGCCCAGCGCTGTGCGCGGGTGCCCACGCACCGGGTGCCCTCGGACAGTGCCCCGGGAGTGCTCCCGAGGGCCCCTGCGAGCGGTGCTTGTGCGCGCGGCTTGGGCGGAGGTCTTGCTCTCCCCTCCCCTTTCTCCTCTTCCCTCCTCTCAGGCCCTTTACCCAGATCTGTTTAACCGCTCGCTGACCTCCCCTCCCCCTCCTCCCTCCCTGCCCCTCCCCTCCCTTCCCACTCCTCCCCTCCCTCCTCCCCTCCCCCACCCCTCCCTTCCTCCCTCCTCCGTCCCTTCCCCTCCCCTCCTCTGCCTTCCCCTCCCTTCCCCTTTTCTCCACACCTTCTCCACCAGTTCCTTCTCCTTACTCTCCCCTCCCCTCCCTTCACCTTCTTTCCCCTTCTTTCCCCTCATCCCAAAGTAGCAGTTGGCACTCCAAAGAGTGAGAAAGCCACTTCTGGTTTACAGCTTTGCATCCACCAGCCAGCTTCAGGATACTGAGGGGCAGAGGGTCCCCTTGCTGACCCTGCGGGAGGAGCGTCCAGGGAAGAGGGCGTGGGCGGGGAGCCGGGGTCTAATCACGGTGCCAGTAGCTCTGGAGCCCCAGCAGGCCTCCCCAGCGCCCCTGCCGCCTAGAGCCGGTCTGGAGGCCCAGGCGACCCAGGGGACCCCACGCCTCTCCCCATCTCCGACCCAGGGGACCCCATGCCTCTCCCCATCTCCAGGACTGCTGGAGCCAGAGTGCCCGGAACCCTCCCGGAGGGAAGGAGCGCACCAAGGGACCACACCGCAGCCAGCTTTGCTTCTGCCCCTCGCTAAGGTTTCTTGAGTCTTTAAAAAGTCTTTCTATTAAGTTAAATCCCCACGAAATAGGGCACACGGACTTCTTACTTGAGAAAGTAGGGCGAAACAGAGATTATGGTTCTCCTTTTTGAAGTATGAGATCAATTACGCAAAGCCGGGAGTGGATTCTGTTGTAAACTCCCTATCCGACAGCAGCACACACTAGTTTCCTACATACTGACTGTGCATGTTTTATTTTGTAATGGTCAGGGAGGCTGGTTACCTTAAGGAGATGCACGTTAATAAACGCTGATTTGGGAGGAAGAGGAGGCAAGCTTCGTGTGTACCTGAGCTACTACCTGGTGACATCAGGGGCTGGCTTGCCCTCTGTAGCAGAAACTAGTTATTTTCCTCAGGTTGTACTGAGTGCAATAAAGTCACCGTTTTCGTGTTGTGGTTTAAAGCGAGCCCGGCAGCCTGGGTAGGGCTCAGAGGCGGCTAGGCAGTCTGGCAGAGAAAACCCCAGGGTCACGTCAGTAAGCCTAGCTTACGATTTAGTAGGACCGGGAGGATAGAGTCCCATCTAGTTTTTTTTTTTAATTAATTTTTTAAGAATAGCATAGAAAGTAACGTTTCCTCATGTCATCTTCAAACCTCTTTCTCCTTTGCCCCAACCCTTCACTACTCTTCCTGTGATCCCCCACACTGCTTCACCTCCTTCCTAGTCCCCCTTCACTTTCTTACTGAATGTATTTTATTGCTCTATTTCCCACTGCTTGAAGATCTCTTCCTCTCTTCTCATGATCCCCTTTCTACTTTTGTAACAGAATCTCACTTCTATTTAAAAAGAAAAAAAAAAGATGGAAAGAAATTCTTTGGTCCACAGTCCAAATCTCCATTTGGGAATTTTTATAGCAGGCTGACTGATGAAGACTCATCTGCTGTATCACTAACACGGTGTCTTCAGAACTCTTGATTCAACCACCGACTCAAACAAAGCTGCTTTACAATTGCTTGCAAACTAGGACCAAATAACATCATCAAGGATCTCTCATTTGTGAAGTTTTTCAGTTATTAAATATATCTGATGAGCCCTAAAAGCAGTGAAGTGTGTTCTTAGGTTTCAGTTCAAAGACAGTTATCAAGCACGTGTGCAAAGTGTGGACAGGACACCACAACCCGCAAAGACAACAGCTTCCTCATCTCGTGAGGGAGGGTGAGCAGGTGGCTGGGTGTGATCGATGATGCTCTAAATCTGAGGAAAACCATGAGCACTCCAAATTGTATGAAGACTGAGCTGTGAAGAACCAACTGTGAAAGAGAGAAGGCTGTTCATGTGTGGAGACATTAAGGAAATTATTATGGGCCTTGAAGAATTGCTAGGATGAGACCAGAGGGGGGGAGTTGGTTCAAGCCCTCTCCCTCCTCCTAGACAAAAAAAGACAGGCATGTCTCAAGAATGTGTTGGTTGAGTCTGGTTGGGAGGTGGAGTGTGTAAAACCAGTGTGGTTTGGAGACATTTTGATTTGTTTCTTATATGCCAGGATGTGGCAATGGAGAGCCTGTGGTTGTTTAAAAGCAGCAGCAGGTCAGAGCCACTGTGTGACATACACTGAAGTGGCAGTTGCCAGAATGTGAAGGGGCAAGTGAGGAGGCCACTGCAGCAGCTGTCAAGGCTGGGGGTGAGTAGTGTCAGTGGGACAGATAAAAATCAATGACTTTGCTGGGCATGGTGGCACTCAGGAGGCAGAGGTAGGCAGATCTCTGTGAGTTCAAGGCCAGCCTGGTCTACATGGTGAGCTCTAAGACAGCTGGGGCCACCTGTCTCATAAAGACCCCCTCCAAAAAAAAAAAAATCAATGTGTTTTTTTTTTTTCAGCATACTCATCAAAAAAGGTTTTAAAAATGAGCTGGATTAAGCATGGTTTGGTTACTTTGTGCAGAAAATTGTGATTTTTTTTTCCAGACAGGAAATTTGGGGATGGAGCTCAGGAGAAACTCTGAGCTTGCTGTCCGAGGAAATGGGCATGTTTGAATGAGTTCGTCCAGAGAAGAGTGAGGAGGAAATCAGGGCATCGAGGCTGTGTCCTAAGAGAAAGGGGGCCGGGCTGGTGCTAGTGCAGGCCTGCCGAGAACTTTCCAAGGAAAAAGGAAGAATTCACACATGGCAGCAGAAACTCAAGACAGCGAGATTTCTACGTGTCTGTTTGCACCTGGGATCAGCCCTTGCATTTGTTAGAGAAGGTCAACAAAGCCTTTGCAATTCTCGGCAGTGGTCTTGTGACCAAGGCAGATTTCCAGAAAAGAACTCTGCCGAAAGTCATAATAAAGACAACAGTTTGTGCTTGTGTGATAATTCCTGCTGCCTGTCCACTCTAACTTGAATCAGACCACCTTGAAGTAGGTCTTGTTGTCATTGCTTGACAAGTCAGTCCACAAAATGAAGTGACTTTCTAACTCTACCAAGCAAGTTGCTGGCCAGTGTTGTTGCTCAGCTCTGTCTGAAAGGGCAGAGCTGAGCAGGGGGTGCCTCACACCCTGGTCATCTACTTGGGTACTATTTTCTGCCGGTTGGCTGGGGTGTGGGATTAAGAGTGTGTTGTATGGGTTGGTGTAGCTCTGGCAGGGAAATCAGGTATTCTCTGAGTGGCACTGAGTCGTCCTAGAGTTGGTGGGGAAGGTCTGCCTGGTGTTATGAAGGAAAGGGCAGGTTTCCCACAGCAATTGTTTAATTTTCAAGAATAGCACAGAAAGAAACTGGAGGCCTTTAATCATTTGAAATGATTTTTCATTACATTATCAGTTTTGTGCCCTAGAGACACAATTTCATTACGTGTAATATGGAGTTGTCATTTTGGTTGACTTCTTTTAAATTATTTTTATACAGTGTCAAAGTAATACACAAATAGAACTTTGAGAGTTAGATAGAAAGCTAAAAAGGTTTTCAGAACTGCGAGCCCTAGCTGACCCCAGGGCCCCTCCCTTCTCCCCTCTTCCCCAGCCATCTTGTCACTTCATGTGCTGCCATTTTGTTGTGCAGGACACTGTGGTGTCATCTATAATCTTAAGAATTTTCACTCCCAGGTGTGCCTTACTCTTCCCTTGTCTTCCATAACACATTTTGTTATAATTTCTGACCAATATCTTCACTGTATAGCCAGCCAACCGTGTTACTAGCAAGGAATGTAATATGGCTGCATTTCTTTTAGAACTACTTGTTTGTCTTTTTTAATTATTTATTTTTATTTTATGTGTATGAATGCTTTGCCTGCATGTGTATAAGTATATGAGGGCCTGGGAAATCATCCGCTGGCTGTTAGTGTTAGAGGGCAGGGATTCCTGAGGGCTTGGGGCCTGCTCTGAATGCATGCAATGCCTGAAGAGGCTACAAGAGGATGTTGGATCCCCTGGAACTGGAATTATGGACAGTTGTTAGCCATGTGGGTGCTAGGAACTGTATCTGAGTCCTCTGCAAGTGCAGCCAGAACACCTAGCTGCAGAGCCATCTCTGCAGCCCCTACTTGTTTTTCTTGAAATAAGTATTTGTCACAGTTGGCCTTTGTTTTTTTAGCTAAATCTTCTATAGTCTCTGAGTGTGTTTTCCTGAAAATACCCCTTCTAGAGTTCTCTGACCAGGTTCTTTGTATGTGGCCTTTACATTTTCTTTATTCAGGGGATTCTCAGAGTGGTCTTCCCACAGAGCTGTTATGAAGCTGTGCCTTGGGGGTGAGCCTGTTTTTTCACTGCCCGAACTGAATGAACCCTTTGAACCTAGAGTTTATGTCCTGTTCTGGGAACATCTCGTTTCACTTCTTGCATTGTTTCCTAATCAGTATTTTCAGTCTTTCGTATTTCTTTCTAGAGTTCCTATTACTTTTGTGTTACGTTTCCTACACTGACTCCTAGTTTTTCTATCTCTTTTCTCCTATTTTCCAGTACTTATCTTTTATGTTACTCTTTTTGAGATGTTTTTATCTTCTATCTTCTAATCCTTTCACTGAATTTTTCCCGTTATAACCAGTACACACACACACACACACACACACACACACACACACACACACGCACACACTGTGGGAGGGGCTGGAGACTAAACCAAGGGCCTTGTGTATGGCTAAGGACATGCTTAAGTATATACCCAGACCCTAGCCATTACATTTTTTATTTCTAAGACCTCTTTTTCTTTTCTTAAGGCTATTCCTTTTTGTAGCTTTTTTTTTTTTCTGATTTCAGAGAAATATTTCTTTAGATGTATTTCTTAGGATAAGAGGGCCTGGGAAATCATCCGCTGGCTGTTAGTGTTAGAGGGCAGGGATTCCTGAGGGCGTGGGGCCTGCTCTGGAGTCCTCACATCCAGTGTTACTTCTTTATTCTTGCTCATAGGAGAGGTTGCCATTTGATTATATCAGTTGAGGTTCAGGATCTGGTGGGAACATTTCTACCTACTCCTTGTAAAGACCAGCAATTCCGTTCTTTTAGACTCCAGCCTTATCTGTGCCTTCTAGAATTCCTTTATTGTCTGGCCCTTCCCTGAGAGTGAGCAGAATGGGTACACTCTCTTTGGGACTGCCTTTTCTCTAAATGATGAACTATTTTCTACTTCTCTCTTTCCCATCTTCATATATCATGGGTTACAAGTGTTACCTGGTTTTATGTACTTGCTGCTGCTTTGTTTTTGTTGTGCTCCATCATTTTGTAGCCAGGCAGCCCTATGACCATGCTTCGTTTACTTAGGTGCTAACAGTATTTTTAAAAACAGACCCAAAATTGCAGTAGGAAAAATGTTTTCCTTTATGACTGATGGTATTAAACAAAGGGCTAGATCATAATTTTCAGAGTGTAATGAAGTCCTCTAAACCCTGCCCAGAACCACCATGGTACTACACTTTCACATTTAACAGATGCAGAATATTCTGAAGAGTAGCCACATGTTGAGAGGGAGAGGATACACCATGCTCTATGCCTTGATTCATGAATTAAGACCCTGACGCTGCAGGTGGCCGTCACACTCCAGCCGTCCCCAGCCATCCTCAGGCTATGCTGTTTGTACTGTGGCTTTCTTTAGTTAAAACATTTCTCTTCCTCAAAGGCATTTTAAAATGAATTTATTCCTGGGAGGAACAACAAAGAAGCTTTTCGTTAGCATTAACTCATTCATGAGATCCAATTAAGTCATCGCCACATTTTGACTCCCCCGACAGCAGATCAACTTGAGAGGGCTTGAGAGAGATAAGGACAGGGCGAAGAGAGGAAAAGGACCTCACAGAGCAAAAGTGGCCCTGCATAATACCACTTACCATCCTTCCCTTTCACCATATCACAGAGGTGACAGTCCTGGACTGCCAGGACTGTCCTGGTTAGGTGCCAGAAATTTTCATTCCTGTGATATAACAACACGTGTTTTCTGCTCTTATTCATTAAAGTTATCCTTAACCATTAACCTTTTTCTACCTACAATATCTCGTAAATCCTCATCCAAGCTCACAATTAGCTAGTAAAACTGTGGAAAATGCACTGGAGGGAGAGAGCTGTCCCCATGGCCTTGGCGGGGAGAAGCCTTTCCCGAACTGGGTCTTCAGGGAGAATAAATCACCTTACCTGTTACCTGTTATTTTTAATTTAACATCTAGGTCAGGTATATTTGTCTACAATTACCTCGTTAGAAACTTGCTTGTTAAGGGAATTGACTGGAGAGATGAATCGGGGGACCCCAGGTGGTGGCTAACAACTGTCTGTAACTCCAGTTCCAGGGGAATCCAAGCCATCTCCTGACCAGCATGGTGCACTTGCATGCATGCCAGCAATATACACCCAGAAGAAAGAGAGAAGGGGAACAAACTAAGCTGCACCTAGTGACTCCTACCTGCAATCCCAGCATTTAAGAGGCTGAGGCCAAAGAGCCACTGAGTTCAGACGAGTCTGGGCTTCGTGGAAAGACCATGTCTCAAACAAACAAAAAAACACTATATTTGAGTGTTCACCTATTTTCAACATTCAAATAATATCTGATAATATATATTTGATACTAATTTTTTTTGTCTTTTTGAGACAGGGTCTCCGTGTAGCCCCAGCTGCCTGGAACTCACTCTGTAGACCAGGCTGGCCTTGAACTCACAAAGATCCACCTGCCTCTGCCTCCCAAGTTCTAGGATTAAAGATATGGGCCACCACACCAGGCAATACTAAATTTTTTAATGATAGTGAAATGCCCACAGAATTATTTTTTAAAAAAGAAAGACCATTCCAGCTTTGCATCTAAATGTATTTTGTCAAAGTTGATGATGTGAATTCTCTGTTGAAACACAGGTTGCAGGGTGGAGAGGACATCTGGAAACCCCAGGCTTTGGGCTTCAGGTATACTGCTGACGCTACTTACAGAAAACCAGGTCCTTTTGCTTTTAATCACATTAGAGCCTGGTATACAAAATTAACTGATAGTGACTAGTATATTTAAGTAGCCCAATATGAGCTTTTCTAGAGTCAGTCAGGAGCTTTTCATTTTTTGAGTTCATTTTCTCTTAATTCTTATTCAATTATAGACTGAATTCATAGGGCTTTAAAATTTTAATTTATTTTTATTCTACATGTATTTCCCCGTATGTATGTAAGTGAACCTATGTCGTGCAATGTTTTCAGAGGCCAGAAGAGGACGTTGATTCCCTGGAATTGGTTGTTAGCCACCATGTGGGTGCTGGGAGCCATACCCAGGTCCTCTGTAAGGGCAGCCAAGGCTGTTGGTGGGATGTTTTCCTCTTCTTTCTATTGACGCACTTGGAGGCATGCCCAGTGGTATCAAGTGCTTCCGGCAGTGGCCACAGTGACTGGCGGGTGCTGCTTGCTAAGGCTACTCTGGCTGCCATTTTCTTGCTATTTCATTGCTGATTTCATGTCCTTTGTCAGGGCGTGTCTTCCCACACCACAATGGTGCGATGGCTGCCTCCGGGCACCTTTTCCTCTCCTTTCTGCAGCTCCGTCAATTCTCTTTGCCCTTCATAACACGAGGTCTGGATCTGGGCCGGCTGGGTCAGATTTCTTCATTGTGGTGAACTGACCCCTTTAGAGCATTTGGGGTGTTACTCTCATTGCTGTGGCCACACTGATGGTATCACCTTGTTTGTTCCCTTGCTACATGGACTGAATATTTGGTTAATTGTTATTTCATTTTAATACAGAAGCTGAGGTGATTAATAGTATTCATTTGTCACTGAGTGATAATCTCAAGAAGCTTGGGATCCAATCCAGAGAGTCATTATTTTAAAAGCTGTTCACTGTGGAATCAAAATATTCCAGCACATAAGCTTGGCATATAATTTAATAATAATATTTTGATTTTCAGCCTGTTGTTCATTTTTCTTATTCCCAGGAGGCAGCGTGGAATGTAGAGAGCTCACAGGAAGACTTCTGCACTCTGGTCTAACTCTCTACCCCTCCGTGACCTCTAGGAACTTAATTAGCATTTAGGTGGTCTTTTAATTGCAGGAGTAGCATCAACTAAACGAGCCAGTTGAGAACATAAACTACACTGTGCCAGGCCCTGTGAAGGTGACACAAGAAGTTTACAGCAAGTGGTGAGCACTTGCCCTCAGTGAAACGGCAGGACTTGAGTGTTATCCAGGAGACAAAAGTCATGAAGATAAAATCATCTCAGTTTATGAACAGCCATCCATGCTGTCAAGGCTCAGGGGTGTAGCAGCAAGGATTAGAAGACCTCACGTTTCAGAAAGAGGTAGCAGAGTCAAGAAGTCACTGTGACAGCGAGATGGGGAGCGAGGCTATCCTTAACCAGAGTTTTCTCCCGAGCCTCCCACCAGCTGAATAGAAGAGAAAAATGGCTGAAGATCCCATATGAGGTCTAAATTGGTTTTAATATTTTGTTTTGTTTTCTTTGCTTACCAAACAGATACTTATTTGGCATGTGAATTAAGCAATCAATAAATTAAGCAGTTAAGTTAATTAAGCAATTAGGCAGTTGTGTGAGCTGACAGGGAGAGAAGGCCTGCTCTTTCATTACACAGGAATTTGGCCAACGGGGATGTTGTCCTGATCCAGTGCATCATCTGGGGCTTTTTTTCTGCTGTGTCTCCCCTTTGTCTCCAACGATCTTAGAACCTGTGTGGTCCACCTGCACCCTTACATTGAGTGTGCTCAGAAGGGCACCTGGAGGCTGGCCTCACTTATCTGATGCTGTAGTAGAAGCGTTCTCTGGGTGCTTTTAATGTTCTTAGTTGAATGGAATTGCTTAGGCTCTTGGGACGCTGCCCCTTCCTCTGCCTTGTGTGGACACTGGGAGAGGGAAGTTTATGTGTCACTGAGGGGAAGGATTGATGTCCTTTTACTCTTTCTGGTCTCTGGGTGTGTCCCTTAACCCCTTAGGGGTGGTTTGCCAGCAGAAGTAGCTGGCTGGCCTTCGTGAGGAAAGCAAACTGCCCATCTTCCATCCAGCACCAGTGGTCCACCCCCTGGCCATAATGCAGGGAGCTTTCATTGAAGAATACACACCACACGGGGGCCAGGGGTAGCTGGAGAAAGTTCTCACTATGCACTGTTCCCTCCACTTAACCAGCTACCAGGTAGGAAAAGCCTGCCCTCAAATATTTCCTTGCCTTACCAAACCCCCAGATCTTGTCATGATGCTTCCATTCTGAGAATGGTAATATGCTTTTAGAAAATACCCTCGGGGGCTGGAGAGATGGCTCAGTGGTTAAGAGTACCAACTGCTCTTGCAGAGGACCCAGGTTCGATTCCCAGCACCCGGCTAAGAACTGTCTTTAACTTCAGTTCCAGGGAAATCTGACACCCTCTTCTGACCTCCGTGGCATTGCATGGACACGGGTGCACCAACCTACCTGCAAACAGTACCCTCATACACATAAAAAAAATACTTAATTAATTAATTAAAAAGAAAATATCCTGATTGTGCAGGAGTAGGCACTGTGTTGAGATAGGAATCAGTTTGAGAACAAGGGAAGAAGGTTGCCTGGCAGGGTGGGGTGAGCTGTAAACATCCCTGAAAGTTATCCAGGCTCTGAAATATGCAGTAGGGGGCTGCAGAGGCATGGCATGGTAACACAGCTTGAGAAGGACATCGTTGTAGGCGTTATTGCGATGGAAGGAGGACAGGGAGCTACAGGGAACCTCAAAGTGGAGAAGAGCCAGGCCGACTCCACGTCTCGCAGTCCACATTTTAGCATAATGTGACATTAGCAGTTTCTTTTGAGGCCGGTTTTCATTTTTGAGGGAGAGAAAACAAGGCTTGCATCATGATATTATTAGGAGAATTAAGTCTTGATAATACCTTAAAAACATAGCATATATCTCAGATGTTCAGTAAAACTACTGTGATAATGCAGTGGTGATTTGATAAAGCCCTGGAGGATGGTGCAAGCAGGGTATGGGAAAGACAGGCCCAGCACAGGAATGTCCCTTTAGGGAAACTTTGGGACTTGGACTCTTAGGACCAGACCCTGAGCCATAGATTACCTTCAAGTTTCCTAGCCTAAGTGGTGACCTTGAGGCTCACATGTCAGGGATGCTGGTTTGAGTTTGGTGTTTTAGAGTGACAAGATAGATAGTTGTGTTGGGGAACCTTAGGTCAAGTGAGAAGACAGTGACCTCAGCTACATGGACATCTACTCTGTAGCTCTGGAATGTATTCCGTGAATAAGGATAAATGAGACCTCACTAGAAATGTGTGCAGTATGGGCACAAAGGGAAGTATTCATTAACATACTGCTTAAAAAATCAAATAACTCCCGGGCATGGTGGCACATGCCTTTAACCCAGGCAGAGGTATGTGGATCTTTGTGAGTTCAAGGCCAGCCTGGTTTACACAGTGAGTTCCAGGAAACCTGGAGCTACAGGGAAACCCTGTCTCAAAAAGACCAAAAGAAAAAAAAAAATTAAATAACTTAAAATGGGCTTTAAAGTACACGAAGTGTAGGTTAGAAGGCAAAAACTCATCTAGAAAGAGGTTTCTTAATATTTAAGTGACTTGACTTTGGCACCTGAATTCTCATGAAAGACACAGTGAATACTGTAATAAACATTATCTTCAACTCCTTAACTCAAGTATCTGAGAAGACATGGTAACATTAAAAAGTTTATTATTTTTAATTATATCTTTATAAGTATGTTGCCTCCATGTGTATAAGTGGACCTATGTCATGCAATGTCCACAGAGCTCAGAAGAGGGGAGTCAGAGCCCCTGGGACTATAGTTATGGACAGTTGTTAGCTGCCATGTGGGTGCTGGGAATTGAACCCAGGTCCTCTGAAAGAGCAGCCAATGCTTTTAACCACTGGGCCATCTCTCCAGCTCCACACAGTAACATTTTTAAAAGCCTCATTCACAGGTGAAGGCACTTTGTGGGCATCTGTGGCAGTCATATTATGGAGATCAAATTTTAAATAGCAACAACAAAAACCCAAATGAATGGATTAGCCTGGGCCACTCAAGTCTGTCATTTCAATGTTACTTTTCACAGGACCAGCATGACAAGTGCTTAAAGGCCCAGGGCCATTGATTTCAGATCCATTTATTTGTGGTGCAAGGTCCCGGATTTTAGCATCTATAGAAATTGCCAGGGGTGCTCGTTTAAAATACATGTCCTAGGATCTCATTCCTGGGGAGTGCTGCTTGTATTTTTGCCTCTCAGTAGAGTGGAACGGAAGGTTCCCAATGGAAACAAAATAGTTCCCAGAAGAGCTTCTCACCTGCTTAAGTATTTGTATAAATCCGAAAGGCTCTAAAACACATGAACAAAATTCCTCTAAGGGTAAGTGTCTCATTCACTTCTGGCTGTCATAACACAACACCACAGACTGTCTTTAATAGAAATTTGTCTTCTGGCAGTTTTGGAGCCTATACCCTGAGGTCAGGTGCTGGCGTGGTCAGGTTTTGGTGAGGACACTTTCTGGCTTGCCCAGCAATGATTTCTCTGTGTGTCCTCGTGTAGAGACATGGATGGAAGCTGTTCTCTGTGTCTCTTACAGGGGCACGAAGCCCATTCCTGAAGCCTTACCTTGTGACTTCATCAAAGCCTAGTATTCTCCCACAGGTCCAGCTCAAATCACCAGGGGCTAGATGTCCATCTTCAGAATGGGGAGGAAGACTCCGCAGCAGTTAGGTATTGCTAGTCCTCTGCATTAGCACCAGTGAAGGATCTTAACATGGCTTTGCAGAGTTCGGATTTCTGGCAGTGGTGGTCCAGTGCTTTCACTGGGAAGAAGTCCTTGCAGAGTGCTGAATGGGTGGACCCACTGCATGAGGGAGGAAACATCCTGGAAAAACAATTATGTTAGCATTGGAGTTGATTCTGGAAGCATCGTATCAAGGCTGTCGGACTGTGGCACTGTTTACAGCACTGTGGTTGACTTGTCTGCATGAGTTCAGATTAATGAAGTTTATTTCAGTTCTGTAAGGAAAGTTAAAGGATTGTAAATTCACCATGAAGGTAAGTAGCATTCAGTCAGCTCTTTTATTTTGAAATGATGATATAATTTGTTCTGATTGAGAGGTCGGACCTCGCACTTAGTGTTAGGATTGTTTAAAGGCAGATTGAAATTGGCTTCTTTGGTTTATTCTGTGCAGGACTAAAATCAAACACCTAAGTTCTGATATATACCATGAAAGTCAAGGTGCTGGAAGAGTAAATATTAATAAAAACTTTAAAGCACTGATAAATGTAATGTACACCACAAGGAGTCTAGGTAGTAATTGTGCTATGAATGGATTGGTGGCAGATGAGTAGATTGTAGCTGCTCTCAGCAAACAAAACACAGTAGGCAACTGTGAGATGTTGTATGTATGTATTTTTTTTTTTTGAGACAGGGTCTCCCTTTAGTCCCATCTGGCCTGGAACTCACTCTGTAGACCAGGCTGGCCTTGATCTCATGAAGATCTGCCTATCTTTGACTCCTGAGTGCTAGGATTAAAGACATGCACTACCACACCTGGCTTAAAGACGGTTCTTAGCCGCCATGTGGGTGCTGGGAATTGAACCTGGGTCCTCTGCAAGAGCAGTTGACACTCTTAACCACTGAGCCATCTCTCCAGCCCCAGTTGTATGTATTCTTTAACATCATGTTGTACACCTTACATTAAAAAAACATTTAAAATGCCAATCATGTATTTTGTGACTCATGCCTATAATCTCAGTAGTTGGGAAGCTGAGGCAGGTAGATCATTATGGGTTTGGGGCCAATCTGGGCTACAGAGTGAATTCTACAGAATGAGATATAGTCTCAAAAAAACACAAACAAAAATATAAAAATACTTAGAAATACTCAGAGAAAAATTCACAAAACAGTTACAGTTCCTTTTTTTTTTTGAGACAGGGTCTCACTATATAAACCAGGCTGGCCTTGAACTCATAGAGATGCAGAAATCCACCTGCCTCTGCCTCTGGAGTGCCGGGATTAAAGGCATGTGTCACTGTATCTGGCATAACAGTTCTTTTCTGATATTCTCAAACCAGTCTCTTTGGCAAGGAATTGTGAATTTTTTGCAAAGACTTTTTTTTTTTTTAGTTTTATCTATTTTTACGTGTATGAGTACCGCAGACTGGCCCAGCCGGGGGTCCCTCAAACTGCGGGAATCAGGGTCTTGGAAGGAGGGCACAGGTCCAGCGAAATATAGACAGACATGACACCAGAGTGGTCTTGAATCTGGTGCGTTTTACTAAGAGCAAATCTTTGATTATATACCACAGAGCAGGGAAAATGGATCAGGATTAGCACGTCTTCCCGAACAATAAACCCATTGCTAAGGAATTCACACCTGGGTTTCCAAGGACAGCAAGCCAATTAAATTTACACATCAATCAGAGGCATTTACAAATAGTATATTGCTCAGGCCATCTTGGCAGGGGAGATAAGCAACAAACAGTGGTCATAAAACCACAAACCATGAATACTTTATTTTGTGAGATGTGAGACTTTGTTTTTCTTTGAAGTTTCAATTTGGTTTCTTCCCGTACTCCCAGGCGCCAGATCTTCCCCGTCCTCCCAAGGCCATTTGTTATCTTTAGGCTGTAATTCAAGCCTTGGCCTGGGAGAGCCTTTTAATTAGTTCTGTTTTCTACATTACTTTCCTTAAAGGAGAAGCCCGCCATGTGCCTCTGACCAAGTATTGTATTTTATCATGCATAACTGTAACTAAGATTTCTATTTTACTAATTCTATCAGATGTAGCTCCTTGCTTAAAGGACTGAGCTTTTATTTTTATTAAGTCTGGAAAAACACTTTTGTTATTTATAACTGACCTATGATATCACTCAGTGTAATGTTTTTCATTCATAATATCTTTGTAGGGACTTTTAGGACAAAGGGGCCTTTAGATAATGTTTCTCTGTATGATTTTGCTTAGGTTCGCAGATAATCCATGCACGTTGTGTAGGTCAGATGTTAGTGGGTGGAAGCTTCTGTTCACCTGATTTATTTCCAGACACATTTAACTGTCCCTTGTTCTGGAACTGAAGTTGTGCTGTACTCAGGAAAAGAATCAAAAGACAATATGCAAAGCCCAATACCCAGGAAGCGTAACATCTTTATAGCATGTCGTGATCTTGGAAGCTAAAGCTGAGCACTCTGCCAGGGACCTCCAGGGAGCTTAGCCTCAGAGGGCACGTATCTCCCGTCTGCTATTATGACTTTCGTCATTGCTCACACAGACAACACTGGAGTTGGTGTGGCATATGAGTGCTTTGCCTACATGTATATAAGTACATCTGGGTTGTTTGATGACTGCAGATGGCAGGCAGAAGAGGGTGTCAGATCCCCAGGAACTGAGGTTACAGATGGTTGTCAGCCTCCCTGTGGGTACTGGGAACTGATCCCGGGTCCTCTTCAGGAGCAGCAGTGCTCTTTCTTAATTGCTGAGCCCTCTTTCCAGCCCTAAATAGTTTCTTTGCAGGCAACTCATTGAATTAAAAGGCTTTTTCATGGACACTTTTTGATGTGACACTTCAATAAGAGTTTATTTTCTAAAGATAACCCAAACCCACCTGAGTATAAATTGGCATTTTGTAGTAATGTTCTGGTTATATATTCTGTTATCCATAAATAATGTAAATATAGTATCAATGGCAAACCCAAAATCTTTTATTTTATGTATTTATTTCTAATATTTTATTATTTTTATTTTATATATATGAGTGTATTGCTTGGATGTATGTAAGTTCACCCATGTTGTACAATGCCCAAAAAGGTTAGAAGAGAGTGTTGGATCCCCTGGAACTGGAGTTTCAGACATTGTTAGCTGCCATTTGAGTGCTGGGAATTGAACCCAGGTCCTCTGCAAGAGGAGTCAGTGCTCTTATCTACTGAGCCATGTCTCCAGCTCAACTAAAATCTTTTTTTTTTTGACACATTACAATGCAATCAACTAAAATCTTTTATACAACATGGAAATTCTAGACAACTGAGTGTCAGCTTATAGCTTAGTAGTAAAATTTAACCCAATGAAGTAAGTACCATCAGTAACAGTAAAACATACTCAGTACCACAAGATTTCTCTAAAACCTTTATCATAAAGTTTAATTCTCTTCTGTACTCTTCAGAGAATGCTGTTTCTGGGATTTGACCATTAAAAATCATGATTACCCCACACACCTGGCCGTCTTGAACCCCTTGCTGTTTCCGCTTTTTACCACATGCCTCATCCCACACAGCCCTCTACATATACCTACATTGTTTATTTAATGGCAGAAAGATTATAATATGATTGCCAAAAGTATCCATACTTAAAAATTTTTGTCAATTACAGGATTAAAAGATAAATACTCATACATATTTAACACAACCATCCAAACTATGCTTAACACTATTAAAATTGTGCATGAGAGTACAAGTGAAAGCCTGGGATTCCGTCCTGTGGCTCCTCAGTCCTCACCCCAGGGCCCCGAGGAAATGAAGAACACTGGCTTGCTTTCTCAAGTGCCCACACCGGTTGGGCAGTTGAAATGGGGTGCCCCAGAAGCTTGACTAGTCAGGCATTGAAGTGGGGTGCCCCAGAAGATTGATCAATCAGTCAGGCAGTTGAAGTGGGGTGCCCCAGAAGATTGATCAGTCAGGCAATTGAAGTGGGTTGCCCCAGAAGTGTAATCTGCCCTGGGATACATTAGTACTGGTTTCCTCACCCTGGAGAGCCAGGACCGCCTGGTGTCAGCTGGAGAAGCTTTGCCTGTGGTTCTGCCCTAGTCCCTGGGTTTGGAACCCACAGAGCTGAGGAGAGTGGAGGTGCACGTCCACTCCTCCCTAATTTAGCCAGGCCCCAGGGAAGCTAATGTCCCTTCATGAATTTTCAGACACTGACTCTGTAAATCCATTTTCTCCAATGGTGCGAGCTGTTTGGAGATGTTTATGATAGGAATAAAGCATTTGCTTTTTTAAAAAACTTTGATTTATTTGCTTCAAAAGTCACTGATGTGATAGAAGCTTAACCCTTTGGCATAGCTCAAAATGACTTTTTTTTTAAAGGAAGTTATTTTGAGCAATTCAATCAGAAGAAATTCTGAAACTGGGTAAAGGTCCATACTTATATGATATTTTCATGATATTTGAATAGCCACTAAGATGTACAAACCATTGATATGTTACAGATGATAACCACAATATTAAAAATTATATAATTTATTTTGCATCAGTTTTCAGAGTTGCAGAATGTCTACAAAAGCTTTCTATTCACAGCTCATAAAAAACTCCAAAATATCCATTCTATTCATTTATTTTTGCACTGAGTATTGAAAGTAGGGCTTCATGCATGCTAGGCACACATTTTACAACTGCCTGGATCTTGTTTTAGTTTGTATTCTGAGAAGATTACCTTAACTACTGAGCCATCTCACCAGCCACTAATCTTTTTGTTTTATGTTTTTGTTTGCTCTGAGACAAGGTCCCAACCCTCCGAGTGCTGAGTGCTAGGATTAACAGGAGTGGCGTGGTGGCACCACACTGATTTATAACTCCCCATTTTACATATGGAGTAAGGAAACAAGTTTATCCAGCCTCACAAAAAACAGGATGTGACCTGAAATCGCTGCACACATCGGCCTATGGCACGACTTTTAATGCAGTTGGATCTCAGCTGGTGTGGCTGGTGGTAGGGCTGCAGGGCACACTAATCTGGTTACAAGCTGTGGCTAGCGCTAGCTTCACAAAACCACACTAGGGAGTTTGAAACCATGGTTAAGGCATTTCCTTCTAGTTCAATGGTAAATGTGTAATTTTAGTAATTAAAACCCTTATTAAAAGTTATTTTCAAAAAAGTTATTTTCAATAATATAAATCTAGGATTTTATATTTAGTAAATCTTGTCTGCATCACTGTCAAGATAAATCCTGTAAGAAATTTTGATGGGGAAGTTTTTGCCTTAAAAGAAAAAGTTAAAGCACTCAGGAGGCAGAGGCAGGTAGATCTCTATGAGTTCAAGGCCAGTCTGGTCTACATAGGGAGTGCCAGGCCACCTCAAGGCCCTGTGTCACAAAGACCAAAGGAAAAAGAAAAAAATTAAAACTAAGGCCTTGCAAGATGATACCTGATGAAAATTCTCTCTCTCTCTCTCTCTCTCCCCCATCTTTCTCATTTCTCATCTCTTTATGTGTGTATACATGTGCATGTATGTGTTTGTGTGTATACGAAATCTTATTTTGTTAAGACTATTCAATAACTTAAAAAGTTGTTCTGTCCTAATTCTTGAAAACTCAGTCAACTTCCTTTGAGTATGCAGACCAGGGCTTTCGTGCTGAGTGCCCCCTAGACATTATTTCCAGAGTTTTTTTTGGGGGGGTGGTGGGCACTGGAGATTAAATCCAGGGGCCTCACACGTGGGAGGCTAGGCGCTGCACAGCTGAGCTGCACGCCTAACCCTGGTCCTTCCATCTCAACGCTGGGTGACCCTTCTCTGTAGAGCTGGACGTGCCGTGGGGAAGGGCCACAGGCCCCTCTCCGGCCCAGCGGCCCGTCCATGGTACGCAGGGCGCCCGTGCCTCGTGTCCCACGCTGTGTTGTCGCCTCGCTGACCAGGTCCTCGGAGGGCAGTCCGTCCCGGAGGCGCGCGGCGGGGATGCGCGACAAGGGCCGGCGGCAGGCGGTGCGCGGCCCGGCCTTCATGTTCGGTGCGCGGGGGCCCAGCCTCACCGCCGAGGAGGAGCGCTTCCTGGACGCCGCTGAGTACGGCAACATCCCGGTGGTGCGCAAGATGCTGGAGGAGTCTAGCACGCTGAACGTGAACTGCGTGGACTACATGGGGCAGAACGCGCTGCAGCTGGCCGTGGGCAACGAGCACCTGGAGGTGACGGAGCTGCTGCTGAAGAAGGAGAACCTGGCGCGCATCGGCGACGCACTGCTGCTGGCCATCAGCAAGGGCTACGTGCGCATCGTGGAGGCCATCCTCGGCCATCCAGGCTTCGCGGCCAGCCGGCGCTTGACGCTCAGCCCCTGCGAG
Source organism: Rhizomys pruinosus (assembly GCA_009823505.1). Lineage (NCBI taxonomy): Eukaryota > Metazoa > Chordata > Mammalia > Rodentia > Spalacidae > Rhizomys > Rhizomys pruinosus. Next base: position 3,563,827 of record VZQC01010206.1, read on the forward strand.
CAGGAGCTGCGCGACGACGACTTCTATGCCTACGACGAGGACGGCACGCGCTTCTCGCCCGACATCACGCCCATCATCCTGGCTGCGCACTGCCACAAGTACGAGGTGGTGCACCTGCTGCTGCTCAAGGGCGCGCGCATCGAGCGGCCGCACGACTACTTCTGCCGCTGCGCTGACTGCGCCGAGAAGCAGCGGCTGGACGCCTTCAGCCACTCGCGCTCCAGGATCAACGCCTACAAGGGGCTGGCCAGCCCGGCCTACCTGTCGCTGTCCAGCGAGGACCCGGTACTCACTGCCCTGGAGCTCAGCAACGAGCTGGCCAAGCTGGCCAACATAGAGAAGGAGTTCAAGGTAGGTCCAAGGACCGCTGCCCACCGCCCCAGTCAGGTCTGACCTAGCTGTGTTAGGATTTTGTTCTGTTTAAGACAAGCCCTTCCTTTAAAACCCAGAGTGGCCCCGAATTCACAGCAATCCTCCTGCCTTAGGCAGGACTGGCCTCCAGTTCACAGCAAGCCTCCTGCCTCAGTTTCCCTAGTGCTAGGACTTAAGGCAAGAACCGCCACACTTAGCTTCCCTCCCTTCTCCTTTAAACAAGGACTCGCTGTGTACCTCAGGCTGCCCCCAGACTCCAGGCATCCTCCTCCTTCAGCCTCCCAGCTGCTGGGATTTCAGACATGCACCACTGTGCCTGGCTGGGTATGAGGGACTGCTCATACGATCTTCCCCTCGCAGTGACCGTGCTGTGACAGACATGTGGATGTAACAGGATCAGAGAGCTGTAATGATTCGTCAAGTCACTGTTTTCTCTGTTACCTGTGAGTCCCAGGAGGCCTCATGCCGTGGGGTTGATCCTCTTTCCCACTTAAGGAACAGGAACGTTAATGCTTCTTCAGCCCTAGTCATGGGCTCAAGCCTTTGAATATTCTGTTAGATGACATGTAGACATAGCGAACATGTGCCTCATAGGCCTGCCCATCCTGGATAGCCATGACTGTGACTCGACACACTGGCAGATGACAAATCCATATTGCGTTGTCCATGGGTTGGATACCCCTGCCCGATTCAAAAGTCTAAAACAAACATAGAATACTATCAAACTCACTTTGTTAATATTAAAGTCACTTCATTACTGGGAAAATGTCTCACCCTGAACTCTGTGAGCACACATTTAGAGTGGTGACCATGGCTGTTGGGTCAACACAGAAATACAAGGGCAGCAAAGTGGTTTTGTTTTTTATTTTATTTTTTTAATTTTAATTTTTTTGTTGTTGTTGTTATTTTTGAGACAGGGTCTCCCTGTAGCCTCAGCTGTCCTGGAACTCTACATGTAGACCAGGCTGGCCTTGAACTCACAGAGATCTGCCTGCCTCTGCCTCCCAAGTGCTGGGATTAAAGGCGTACACCACTGCACTCAGCCTTCTTTTTTATTTTTAATATGTGAAGTTATTTCTGCTTTAACAGATTTTTAAAATGAGTTCCATTTTCCTGTCAGTCAGTATTTTATTGAAAATTCTGTATTCATGATGGGCCATTTATGCTTTAAATGGGTCTGGGTTTTAAATCTAGGGTGGAGGGAGTCTTTTCTTGCTCTGATAAAACTCTGCCAGCTCTCTTCCACATGCTCTGCCTCTTCCGTTTTCCACTTAAGGAGATGGTTGCAGGCGCTATCTCCTTGAGTTGGTGTCTGGTTGCTGAGTTCACCTAAATTTTAGCCTAGTGTTGTGGTATCAGAAAGAGCTATTATTCTTTCACTTCTTACTATAGTTTTCACAGTTAAGTGGGATTTTTTTTCAAGTGGTACTAGCAGTATAATTCAGGCTAAAGGAAATCTACTTGGGGATTGCAAGAAAATGGCACAATGTAGTTTTCCCCTTTCGAACCACAGCAAGTTCCTAAGGTGTTTATCAGCCTTCACTGTATCTAGTAGAACTGTGGCCTTAGTGTAACAATCTTGCTAATCTAGTCCACTTTTTCTAATACAAGCCATACATCTTATCATAAAAAAATTGGAGGGAGTGTTGGAGAGATGGCTCAGCTGTTAAGAGCGCTGGTTGATTTTGCAGAGGACCCACTTTAGGTTCGCAGGACCCACATGACAGCTAACAACTATCCGTACTCTAGTTTCAGAGGACCCGATGCCCTCTTCTGACCTCCTTGAGCATTGCACAGCACAGATGTACTTTTATACATGAAGACAATATACTCACATACATAAAATAATCATAATAAATTATTTTTATAAATTGGGGGAATGTGGGAAAATCAAGAAAAGAATAAGCCTCATTTTATAACTACATGAAGACACTTATTACATGGTATTTTAAAAGTATTATTTCCTGCCGGGCCTGGTGGTGCACACCTTTAATCCCAGCACTCAGGAAGCAAAGGCAGGCAGATCTTTGTGAGTTCAAGGCCAGCCTGGTCTACATAGTGAGTTCCAGGACAGCTGGGGATACAGGGAGACCCTGTCTCAAAAAGACCCCCCCCCAAAAGTTATTTCCTTGAACTCAAGAAGAGATTTGTTTGGTTTGTATTTTGAGTTTTTGAGACTGGGTGTCCTATGGCCCAGGCCAGCTTTGCACTTGCTATGTAGCAGAAGATGACCTTGAACTCCTGACCGTCCTATATCTATCTCTAATGTACTGGGGTTACAGAGATGCACTGTGACTCCAGCCTTTTTTTTTTTTTTTTAAAACAGAACTCAGAGGGGCTGGGTAGATGGCCCAGCAGTTAGGAGCACTGGCAGTTCTTGTAGAAGACTTGGGTTTGAATCCCAGCACCCACATGGTGGCTAACAACTGTTCAGTTCTAGGTGGATCTAACACCCTCTTCTATCCTCTGCAGACACTGCATGACACAGGTGCACTTACATACATACAGGCATAACACTCATATACATAAAATAAAAATAAATAAATCAAAAAAATTTAAGACAGAATTCAGAACAAGTTGTTTTTTTGTTTGTTTGTTTGTTTGTCTTTTCGAGACAGGGTCTCCCTGTAGCCCCAGCTGTCCTGGAACTAGTTCTGTAGACCAGGCTGGCCTTGAACTCAGGAAGATCCGCCTGCCTCTGCCTCCCAAGTGCTAGGATTAAAGGCGTGTGCCACCACACCCAGCTTAAATGGAAATACTTCTTAAACAGTTTAGTTCCTTGGTGTCATTATAATCAAATGTGTTGCTGAAATTTCTTAAGTATGGCAAGTATACAAGAAACCATGCAATAGATACAAGCCAGGAACGACAGTGTATGCCTGTAAACCCAACATCCAGGAGAGCAAGTTTAAAACTTCAAACTGATCAGAGAAAATAGGAAAGAACCTGGTGAAGTACTTTTCATTTCTTTACTTTTGGTGGCACATGCCTTTAATCCCAGCACTTGGAAGGCAGAGGCAGGTGGATCTCTGTGAGTTCAAGGCCAGCCTGGTCTACAAAGTGAGTTCCAGGACAGCTAGGGCTGTGTATATTACAAGACAAGGAGACCCCATCTCAAAAAGACAAAAAAAAAAAAAATTCTCAATTTGTTTGACGCTTACTTCAAAGGTCATATAAACCTAGTTTTCTTTACTGAAAATACATTGAAAGTCTGAAAAAGAAATTCTATAAAAGGGATTATTTTCTAAGATTATGTTTTAATAACTTACTAAAGATGGTGATGTTTGCAATTCTACTCAGAGAAGTCATCTCAGTAAGCGATAGAAGAGAACTTGTTATTCATAGTTTTCCCCTGAAGCCAGCCAAATCCATATTAGTAATGCTTCGATTATAATCTCTTTTACTCCAGCTTGAAGAGTCACCTCTGAGAGCCCTTCAAGGGAGCGGGGTGGGGGGCGGAATAAAGGGGGAGAAGACAGGCCTGGTTCCCTGAGGTCAGACAACAACTGTCAGGTGTCTGAGAATATGCAGAAATCACCCGTATCTCAGGTCCCTTTGCAGAGTTACCAGGGGAGCCCATGAGTCTCAGAACTTTCTCTGTGCCTGATTCTGCGCCTCAGAAGTCTCCAGAGAGCCCCTCTCCGCCTATGCCCGGCGATGGCCTCCTGGTTCTTAGCTCACCTTGTTGGTTTTCTTTATTTTATTTTTAACACTTATTTACTTGTCATTTTTGGGCACACACACGTGCCACAGTGTTCGTGCAGGTTAAAGGATAATCGGGAGTGGGGGGCAGCATTTCTCCCCTTCCACCATGTGGAAGTGATCACTGGGGGCTCAGGTTGCCATGCCTGGAGACAAGCACCCTTACCACTGAGCCACCCTGCTGGCCCTGCTTCTGAACCTCTTTTTAGTTTGGTTCTTTCTCAGCCTGCTGCCCCCCCCCCCTTTCCCTTTCATCCCACACTCCTGTCCATCTGTCAGGGGCTCTAGAGAGTCTAATAGTACAGTTCGAGCAAAGTACATTTCTGGGGAAAGCAGGTAACCTAATTTACCCTGTTCCATAGCATGCACTATGCTTTTCTAGAGGGACTTGCAGCTCAAAGTATGAAATGGAAAACTAGATAATGTGCTGCTCCCTTGTGAAGCATGGGGGTGCTATTCTTTTGGACCTCTGTTCCTTGCGTATCTTATCAATGGCCTACGTTCTCACCCTCGTGCCCTGAGCAGTTTCTCACGCTCTGCATGCACGTTTCCCTCCGTCCCTTGGGGAATACATAGACCATGTGAAGGTCATTGCTCCAAGAGGATGTGCATTTGAGGTCAAAGAGTTAGGTGAAATAATGGAGCACAGCCAGTGAGAGGTTATTAAAGAAACAGTTTGGACATGAAAAATGCTGTGTGTGGCTATTCAGGTCTAATCCACTCATCAACAGCAAGAAACCCAGTCATTTATTAAGCCATGAGGATGCGATTTGAAATTTCCCAGTTCTACCTGGGTTGAGGATGCACTTTGTTTGGGTAGAAAAACTAAAAAAGAAAAAGCCAACTGCCTCCCCATGCCTCAGTTTCCCTCTTTTTTTTTTTTTTTTGATCTTTTTGAGACAGGGTCTCCCTGTAGCCCCAGCTGTCCTGGAACTCACTCTGTAGACCAGGCTGGCCTTGAACTCACAAAGATCCACCTGCCTCTACCTCCCGAGTGTTAGGATTAAAGACGTGCGCCACCATGCCTGGCTTCTCAGTTTCCCTCTTATAATAGAAAAGCAATTTCAATTCCTGTCCTCTAGCTATAAGAAAAGAGAAAAGACAGCACCCAGAGCCAGATAGTATTTTACAGCAAGACGAGATCCTGGGACCATCTAGTGGCATGAATCTCACTTTACAATTGTAAAGCAGAGACCAACTCTAACTGACTAAGCCAGATCTGAGGATCCTGAATCCCACTCCCAGGTTTTATATCCAAAATGACATACCTGACGACACAGTTCCTGTGCTTCCTAGTACACATGGAGCACGCTCTCAGCATTAGTCCTCGGAGATCCAACACAAGATAGGGTTTTTCTCATGAGAGAGGTAGAGGAAATTCCAAAAGATTACACAGTGAGGAAGGCAGAGAAGGTGTGCTTGAGCCCAGCAAGTCTGGGCTTCAGATTCCTGCCCTCCCTAGAACACCATCTTGTTTCCTCTGCTCTTAGAGAAGAGGTCTGAAAAACTCCATGCTTACTTGGCACTAAGCTTCAGTATTTTTCTTAAGGATCAGAATGGAAATTGAGCCATGTGCATTACAAGGAATATGGCAATGGCCGAGCTGCGATGGTGAAACTGGGCTTTACTGTCCCTTTGGGGGGCCTGAGCAGGGTTTGAGTTCCTGCTGTGATCACCTACTAAGTCTGTGGAGGGCCATGGTGGAGGACCACTCAAAAAGCTAAATCGAGAGCCTGTAGTTGGTTTGGTCTGAGTTGTGAAGCCACGCGAGGCAGGGCAGTTGCCCAGGGTAGGCTGGCCAAGCTACTCAGGAGCCAAGACAGAAGATCAGCTGGGCCCAGAGGTCAGGCCATCCTGGGTAACAAGCAAGCCCCGGGTTAGTGTTTACTCAGCACTGTCTCCCGTTCTGATTGTTTTCTGCCTTGAGCAGCAGACATCTTCTAGCAGGAAACACTTGGACCTTGCCTGATCTTTCAGTCCATGTGAATAATCCTTCAGGTTTCTTTAAAGCTGGACAGATTATACTCTAAAGTTAATGAGGCACTGTTTGGGGATCACTGCAGAAGTTTTCTTCAATCATGGAGAGTCTCCCTGACTTCTAATCAATGGAGAAATGACCAATCTCTAGCATTCCAAACCTTACAGAATACTCTGAGAAAAACATGAGATTTCATCTAAACCACTGTTAAGAAGGGAGCTTAATGTGCAAACAGCATGGATGTAATACTTCTGTATGCTATAATAAGATATTTCATTAACCTTTCAAGAATGGAAGGCAGATGGATACTTAACTGACATTCTGCCTAGAAACCAGACACTGAACATTTTATTAATTTTATCAGTTGCATGGTACCAACTTGAATGGAGACTGATGTTTTATTCATTTTTATCTGTCCCTTTATGAGGGAAAAAGGATTAACTGTAACTGTTCTTTCTCCATATTTCTGATATCTGAAGTGGAAACTCTTCCAGTCAGCATAGCCTTTAAACACTCTCTTCCTCCTCTTCTTGTTTATTTCACTTGGTGGTGTGGTTTTGCCCACCAACTCAAATTAATTACTCAAGGGAAGAAAGCTTTCATTCTTCCTGTCCTGTTTTTAGATTTATTTTATTTACGGGGTGGGTGGAGAGATGTCTCAGTGTTTGGGAGCACTAGCTGCTATTCTGGAGGACCTGTGTTTAGGAGCACTAGCTGCTGTTCCGGATGATCTGTGTTTGCTTACCAGCACTCAAATGGCTGTGAGCACCTGCCCCTAACTCCAGGTCCAGGGAATTCATTGCCTTCCTCTGGCTTCCTTGGGCATTGCACAACATGAGTGTACTCATATACATGCAGGCAAAACACTCATAAACATAAAATAAAAATAAATGCAAACAATTTAAACTTATTTTGTCTGTGTGTGTGTGTGTGTATGTGTGTGTGTGTGTGTGTGTGTGTGTGTGTGTGTGTGTGTGCATGCGCACGCACATGAGTGAAGGTGCTCTCAGGGGCCAAAAGAGGGTGTCAGATCCCCTAGAGCTAGAGGAACAGGTGATTGTGAGCAGCCAGACATGGGTACTTGAAACCAAACTTGAGTCCTCTGCAAGAGCCTCAGTGCTCTTAATCCTGAGCCATGCTCTAGCTCTCACGTCTTCTTTTAAAGTATAGTTTTTTTTTTGAGAAGTCTAGAAATTCTGTAGTGTCACTTGGTTATGCAGATACAATGTCTGAGAACACATTAAAATGAACAATTTGCTGGCATGATGGCACATGCCTTTAATCCCAGCACTTGGGAGGCAGAGGCAGGTGCATCTCTGTGAGTTCAAGGCCGGCCTGGTCTACCTAGTGAGACACTGTCTTGAAAGAATAAAAACAAAATGAACAATTCTCTTTTCCTCAAATGTGCAAATCCAGCTGTACCACAGCGGCTGTTCTTTTGGCTTTTGGATACAGGGATCTGATTATGTAGCCCAGATTGGCCTTAAATTTGACATTCCTCTTCCTCAATGCAGGGATTATATTGAGTTGCCTGACTTAATTCTCTCCATAGGCTAGAATTTTAGTGGAAGTCACCAAGGTTGAAGTGGGGTTTCCAGAGCGAGGCACATTCCCAGGAGATGATCATTGTCCCCTTAACTGGAACCAGCAAGCTAAAAATAGAGTTCTGTTCAGAAGGTAACAGGGGCAGCTACCAACCATCCATCACACCAAATAAATATGCAAATGAAATTAAAGATTCACAGATTATTTTTAGCAAGGTGTTAGTTCCAGTGGCCTGGAAACATTTCTCTCAGGTATTGATGTTCTGTGACCCTGGAGAATCCAATTCCTTATAGTCAGCCATTTCTCTCCTTCTGGTTCTGCAAGGAAGGATAATATGTCCTTCCCCAAACCAGGGAAAGTCTTCACGCCTGGGTCCCTACCTCTTTATAGTTTTTATCCGTTGTTCCCAAATACTGACTTGGATCAGATTTCTGTGTCTTTCCTCAATTTTCTACTTCAGGACTTTGGGGGAGAGCTTAAGAATTGCATTCCTGGGGCTGGAGAGACCGCTCAGTGGCTAAGAGCACTGGCTGTTCTTGTGGAGGACTGGGTTCGATTCCCAGCACTCACGTGACATCCAACAACTGTATGTGACTCCAGTTCTAGGGGATCCGACAGCCTCTTCTGACCTCCGTGGGCATTGCACAACACAGGTGTACTTATGTACATTCAAGCAATGCATGTACACATAAAATAAAAATAATTTTAAAATTTAAAAAAAGAATTGCATTTCTAGCACATTCCTGGGTTGTTATATTGTTCGTCTGAGATCTGTGCTTTAAGAAGCAATGTTTCCAGCAAGGCCAAGGATGAGAAACTGGACATGTTTTCATATATAGTCACTCTCCAGGGTCAAACAGCTGTTTTAGAAACTCCCCATTATAGAGGTGGCCCTGTTTTTGTTTTAAAATAACTATGAAAAAGATAAAACTTGATTTGACCCAACGATCTTTAACATCAGTACTTAGTCATTGTCTCTTAATACAAACCAGTGACTCAACTGCATACCACAGCTGGCCTGGAACTCTGTAGACCGGGCTGGCTTGGAACTCACAGAGATCCGCCTGCCTCTGCCTCCCGAGTTCTGGGATTAAAGGCGTGCAGCAGCACTCCTGGCTTGTTTTTGGTTTTGAGGCAGTCTCACACAGTAGCCCAGGCTGGTCTAGAACACACTATACTGTACAAGCCTAGTAGTCTTCCTGCTTCGGTCTCTAGGAAGCTACTAAGCCTGGCTTTTTTTTTTGGGAGCAATTTACAGTTTTTGTTTTTATAAACTGGTGTGGTGGCTCACACCTGTAATCCCAGCACTCAGTAGAGTAGGTAAAGGCAGAGATTGCAAGTTTGAGTCCAGCTGGGATTCTATAGTGATTTCCAGGCCAGTCTCAACTGTTTGTAATAAGATCCTATAGCAAAAGAAAATAAACCCCCTCCAAAAAAAAAAATAATCTCAGAGCCAAATGCATACTAGGTAAAGAATATGGAATGGTTAGTGGAAACAGATGACTCTCTGCCCCTCCTGAGCTCTAGCTAAGCACCTTTCTATTCTTCATTTCTATGCATTTGACATTTTTAGGTTCTGCATCAAGTGCGATCACATCTGCATTCAGAGGTCTCACACAGCTGGGCCGGTTGCAGAAGGAAGCTTAGCTGGGCTGGCTCCTCCTCCAGAGGCAGGGACACCTTTTTCTACACCACATGCCCATAGACACTTGCTATTGAATTGGAGAAATTCTTGGTATTAAACATGAAACTTCTTGTTTTAGAATGACTACAGGAAGCTCTCCATGCAATGCAAAGACTTTGTAGTGGGCGTACTGGACCTTTGCCGGGACTCAGAAGAGGTGGAAGCCATTCTGAATGGAGATCTGGAGTCCATGGAGCCTCTGGAAATACACAGGCACAAAGCTTCACTGAGTCGTGTCAAACTTGCCATTAAATACGAAGTCAAAAAGGTGAGTGGGCCTCATCCATAGATGTGAATTAGTGATACCTCAATCCAGGGAAAATGCTAAAAAAAAAAAAATTAGATGCAGAGTTTGAGTGAAGAGTTGGGGCAAAGTTGCAGGTAAAATATGATTAAGTTCTGACTTCTTTGTCTTATTGGCCTTTACCTAGGAGAAATCATAAGTCCTCTCTTAATTTCAATTTCCTCATATATGAGGAAGATACTTGCTATGCCTTATATATCGGGGATATTGTGACTTAGATGGATTAAGATAAGGAAAAGCACTCTGAAAACTATGACTTTTTTTTGGTATTTTTGAGACAGGGTCTCCCTTTAGTCCCAGCTGGCCTGGAGCTCGCTTTGTAGAGCTGGCTGGCCTTGGACTCACAGAGATCCTCCTGCCTCTGCCTCCCAAGTGCTGAGATTAAAGGCGTGCACCACCACACCTGGTGAAAACTTATTTTCAATACCACTAATAGCATCTTCCCAGGCAAGGTGGCGCACATCTGTAATCCTAAAACTTGGGCGGTGGAAGCAAGAGAGTCAGTTCAGAGCTAGCCTCTGCTGCACAGCAAGCTTAAAGCAACTCTCAACTACATGAGACTTTGTCTTAAAAACATAAAAACAAACAAAAAGTAATAATGCCTGCACACATGTACATTTTAAGGTACCATTACATACATTACATACATTCTCATGCTGATCCTTACAGCGAACTCCTTATCGTTTTCCCCATAAAACAGATAAATAGATGATGTGCCTATGATGTAGAAACTGAGGTGTACCAAGCTTAATGACCTGTCTGTGGCCATTGGTACATAGTCAGGGACCTGAGTAACTACTCCATTTTTTATTCTGATCACTACAGAAAAACTATTGGTGTTTTCACTTGCTGATTTGTATTGCGTTGTTAAATACTTTGTTAAAATTTTGGTTAAAGCTGGGCATGGTGGCACATGCCTTTAATCCTAGCACTTGGTAGGCAGAGGCAGGCAGATCTTTGTGAGTTCAAGCGCAGCCTGGTCTACAGAGTTCCAGGACAGCTGGGCTACAGGGAGACCCTGTCTCAAAAAAAAAAAAAAATTTTTTTTTTTGGTTAAAATGTTTCATGTGGTAAAATCTCAGTTATTTGGAATCTGAACATTTATGCATGTTAAATAACTGTGAGGGTTTTTTGTACCTTAAGAGAAGCTGATTGCCAGTGTGGTAGCACACACCTTTAATCCCAGCACTTGGGAGGCAGAAGTAGGTAGATCTCTGTGAGTTCAAGGCCAGCCTGGTCTACATAGCAAGTTTGAGGATGGCTGGGGCTACAGGGGAACCCTGTCTCAAAAAAAAAAAAAAAGAGAAGCTGACACAGCTGGAGAGAAGGCTCAGCAGTTAAGAGTACTTACTGGTCTTCCAGGGCTGGAGAGATGGCCTAGCAGTTAAGAGCGCCGACCGCTCTTACAGAGGACCCAGGTTTGATCCCCAGCACCCACCTGGCGGCTGAGAATCGTCTTTAACTCCAGTTCCAGGGGAATCTGACACCCACTTCTGACGTCTGAGGCATTGCATGACACGGGTGCACAGACTTACATGCAGACAGTACATTCATACACATACAAAAATAAGTTTAAAAAAAAAAGAGTATTTACTGGTCTTCCAAAGGACTCACATCCAACAACTCACAGCCTCCTGTAATTCAGCTCCAAGGGAGCTGAACCCCTCTGTGTGCACTTGTGCCCACACACAAAACCCCTCCTACACACACACACACACACACACACACACACACACACACACGTTAAAAATAAAATAAACCTTTAAATAGAGAAGCTGACCAATTATAAAGAAGTATCTGTTAAGATGAATATGCCCGGTTTTATGATCTGGTTGTCAAAGAACAGACAAGTGTTCTGTTCCTCCTGCAATGTGCACTGGTGCTTAAGAAGCTCCAACCTAACCTGGCCTGGTGGCACATGCCTTTAATCCCAGCACTCAAGAGGCAGAAGTAGGTGGATTTCTGTGAGTTCAAGACCAGCCTGGTCTACATAGGGAGCTTCAGGCCAGCTGGGACTAAAGGTAGACCCTGTCTCAAAAAGACCAAAAAACAAAACAAAACAAAACAAATCTCCCGAGGGTCTGAGGGTTCAAGTCCTGATGTCACCTTGGGTCTCCTGAGTGTCCAGGGGCATCTCTTAAGCCCTGAGCTACTTTGTAGTAGAGTTAGACAATAATAGCTATTGCAGATTATGTGAGATTAATGCTTGTAAAATAATTATCGCAAGGAATGTATGTGGTTATAGTTCACCAAGCACTAGCTAATAACACTTCTCTATTACTACTCAGCAAGTTGAGGCATCTAACGCAATTTCATGGTCCTTGTTCTGTTTCTTTTTTATGTTTATTATTTTTATTTTATGTGCATAAGTGTATGGCCTGCATGTATGTATTTTATGTGCATAAGTGTATGGCCTGCATGTATGTATTTTATGTGCATAAGTGTATGGCCTGCATGTATGAATGAGCACTCATGTCATGCAATGCCCATAGAGATCAGAAGAAGGTGTCAGCTTCTCCTGGAATTGAAGTAAGTGCTGAACATCTCTCCAGTCTGTAAATAGATAATTTAGAAGAGAAAAATCAAATGGCTGAGTAGCATATTTAAAAATTTTGAGCCCTCTGATATTGAACATATATTAATTAGGTATAGTAGAGTCCACATTAAGACTGGTCTCAACCCTCTCAAATAAAGAAATAAAGAAATAGCAATATACAGATATCATTTTCCTTCTCTCAAAGAATGAAGTCACAGTACTCAGTGCTGTTGGTGAAATCAGAAATTATATTGCTTGTATGCTTTCTGTCAAGGATCTGCCTCCTGGATAGCCTTGAGTCCTGATTCTGATCAGACCTCTCCACTGTTTTATAATATGAAGCAGAGCTCCGTTTCTCCACCCTCAAACCCTGCATATCACTGTGAGATATGCTTAATATCTGGAAATTCCTTGATAGAAAATACTAAAACTCAGTAGACTACTGAGTCTATAAAACTGGGCCCTTAAGAGAAAAAAAAAACAACAAAACCATTTCCTGGGTTCTTCTTCCCTATGCTCCAGTTTCATCCACAACAAGATGGGGCTTAACTACAGAAAAGTAATCTAAAAATGAGATCTGTGGCAGTACAGGCTCATTCAGTTATCCACAGGAGCACTCTTGAGAAGGTGAAAGAGAAAGGCCCAGAGCCTGAGAGGTGCAGAGGGCCAGGGATCAAGTGCACTGCAGAGACTCGCTGGGGTTGGGGGCACCGGACTAACCTAAGGACGCCCCTGCAAACAAGAGCCAAAGGCTGGGGCTGGAGAGACGACTCAGCATTAGGAGCACTTGCTGTCTTCCAGAGGACCCAGGTTTGGTTCCCAGGACCCATATGGCGGCTCACAACCATCTGTAATTGCAGTTCCAGGGCATCTAACACCCTTTTCTGGTCTCTGTGAACACTAGACACACATGTGATATGCTTGCATACATTCAGGCAAACACATTCTTACATACAAAAACCTTTAGACCTTTAAAAAGTTTTTTTTCTACCAAGTTTTTTCACAACAGTATTTCCATGAAGACAGTTTTTGTGATTTGTTGAAAAGACAACCGAACATGATTTTATTTTTTTTCTTTTTAAAAAATAATTTTAATTGAAGTTTTTCAGTGTCATGTAATATATTTGATAATATTTAAACTTCTCCCCAACTGCATCCCTTTTATGTACTCCTACTGATTTTCTTTTTTTTTCCAGCTTAAGATATTTTTTTTCCAATTTTTATTGAAGCTTTGTGCATTTCATACAAAAAAAAATTTTTTTTTTTGAGACAGGGTCTCCCAAACTGGCCTGGAACTCACTCTGTAGACCTGGCTAGCCTTGAACTCACAGAGATCTGCCTGCCTTTGCCTCCCCAAGTTCTGGGACTAAAGGCATACACCACCATGCCCAGCACTAATGACAGTTCTTAGCTGCCATGTGGGTGCTGGGAATCTAACCCAGGTCCTCTGCAAGAGCAGTCAGTGCTCTTAACTGCTGAGCCATCTCTCCAGCCCCCCCCCAAAAAGATTTTTTTTTTGAGACAGGGTTTCCCTTTAGTCCCAGCTGGCCTGGAGCTTGCTCTGTAGACCAGACTAGCCTTGAACTCACAGAGATCCGCCTGCCTCTGCCTCTCGAGTGCTGGGATTAAAGATATGTACCACCATGCCCGGCAAGATTTTATTTTTTAAGGTGTAAGTCTACTCAGCTGTTTTTCATCATCTACCCCAGCTGATGGTTCCACTTACATCCTGTTAGTCACTTGACACTCTCTCTCTCTGCATGGTTTGTGTGTGTGTGTGTGTGTTCTATAACACTGATAGTTTTATCCCATTGAAAGATGTTCTTGTGTGTCAAGCATTCTCTCTTCAAATCACAGAACCTCAAATCAGGGCATTATGTTTGTAATGACTTCAATTTGCTGGTCCACTAAAGTTGGTAAACAACATACAAATCATACCCGGCAGGCTGTGACACTGTGGAGATTTTTCTAGGAAGTAAAATGGTTTTAAAAAATAAAGGTAACTGTCCTATTTTGAAGTCACTGAAAAGAGAAAAAGCTATGTCCTGAGCAATTAGGTTTTTCTGCCTTCACTTACTATTTTTAAGATGCTCCTTACATATTTGTATAGGAGTTTTAAATTGTTGAGGGAAATCTATTTGTGTGGATTAAGAAGAACAAAAGACACCGTGCTGTGCATCTCAAGAAGAGGGCAGGTTGAGTGTGGAGGAAATGAGCTTGCTGGGTGGAATTTTACAATATAAACAGGAAAACTGCAAGCACTGTGGCTTCGGCCACTATATGCACGCAGTGAGTGTTGACAGCTTTGATGCAGGTCACAAGGCTCGATGTTGGCCATCATACATATGCCTGGTGGAAAGGGTAACCAGTCCATAAAGCACATCTTCTATCTGAAGATGAGTCTTGTTGGAGGAGGGGGAGGAAAAGAACCAAAGCAAATATTTCTGTCCTCGAGGTTTGGAGGTGGCTCACAGCTGTGATTCCAGCATGAGATGCTGAGGGAGGAAGTTGCCACGCGTTCCAGGCCAGCATGGGCCACAGATTGTGTCCTAGTGAGATGGCTCAGTAGCTAACGGCGCTTTGCAATGCAAGCCTGGCAGCATGAGTTTCATCCCCATAACCCATCTAAAGGTGGAAGAAAAGCTCGGACTCCACAGGCTGTTCCGGGCCTGCCACGCCCATGCTGGGGGGTGCATGCGCCAGCAAGAATAACAACAATAATAATCAGTAATAAGAATGTTTCAAAGTTTAAAACCCGGGCTGGAGAGATGGCTACTGAGCACTGACTGCTTTTGCAGAAAAATCGAACCTGGGTTCGATTTCCAGCACCCACATGGCGGCTAAGACTCTGTCTCAAACAAACAAAAAATAAATAAATAAAAATAAAGTTTAAGACCTAAGAAAGACATTTGTACTGCTGTAACAGGGGCTAAGGTGAATTACAGAACTGTGTTTTCCCAAAGTCCTGGAGGTGACAGCACTGGAAGGTGCAGCTGTCTGTGAGGGCTGTGTCCTCCAGAAGAGGGTCATACTGTGTCCTCTAGTGGCAGAAGAGTAGAAGTCAGTTTCTGAACACTTCATGACAACCCTCTTATGAGGGTCTCTGTTCCTTCCAAGGGGGGTCTACTCAACTCTTAGATTGTTGTTCCAAGAGATAGAACTTGCTAAATTGCCCCAGGCTGGCCTTGAACTCCTAGGTTCAATAAATCCTCCTGCCTTCAGCTTCCTAACTAGCTGAAACTAGGAATGAACACTGCCCGTCTGCTCCAGTTACCTCTGATAGACCCTGTCTTTTCAGAAAATCACAATGACAACTGCATAATGTTGGAGATGTGTATGAGCCATAGCAAGCAGACACTCCCTAGAGGGTAGTGAGTCCCTCAGTCCAAACGGACATAGTGTGTTTGTCTTTCTCTGCATGGGTATTTTGTATTCTGCAGAAATCTTTGGATTACTCCTCGATCCCAGGAAAAGTGTATACACTTGACTTCCCAAACAGTAATCTATATGTGATGATACTCCGTGCTCAACCTGTGGCCTTTCTAATATGCATAGTTCCCAAGCCTGTATGCCTAGAGTCTCCAAAGAACCCTTCACCTGGATTTGTGCAGCTTCCCATAAATGCAGTCTCTAGATCCTAAGACATTTCTACCAGTGTTCAAATTCAGTTTAAATTCTCACTATCTTCATAAGTGTGTGAAATTTATATTTTTATTATAACAGCTTATTTTCCAATTTTTTTGACAGCTTACAATGAGCCCTAAAGTGATGACTGCTTAAGACTTCCAGGCATGGTGGCACACGCCTTTAATCCTAGCACTTGGGAGGCAGAGGCAGGTGGATCTTTGTGAGTTCAAGGTCAGCCTGGTCTACAGAGCGAGTTCCAGGACAGCTGGGGCTACAAGGGACACCCTGTCTCAAAAAGACAAAAAAAAAAAAAAAAGACTTAGCACTGATCCTCCCATTTTTATCTGGTGCCAAATGCCCAGCAAGGTGCCTGTGAGTTTATGAGATTCTGAAGAGTGAATTTTAAAAGTAGCTACATCTTCAGGAGCTAGTGAGGAAAGCATAGAGCAGAAGAGAATGATCTAAAAACAAACAAGGAAGAAGTGGAAATTTGGGGTTCTCCACAGAATCTTAGGACACTTCACACATACCCAGAATTCTTCAGTCTTGATTGTGTCTCCAGCTTTTCTCACAAGGTCATAAGGAATAATTTCCAAAACTTAGAAACTTCCAGGGTGTGGTACCCACATCTTTAATCCAAGTATTCCGGAGGCCAGAACAGGAGAATCCCAAGTCCAGCTGGGCTGCAGGAGACTTTGTCTTTTAAAAAAATATTCTGTTATTTTTATTTTATGTGTATGAGTGTATTGCCAATACACTCATACACATAAAATAAAAATAACAGAATACATGTATATAAGTGTACCCATTTCATTCAGCGCCCACAGAGGTAGGTCAGAAGAGGATGTCAGAGCCTCTGAATTGGAGTTAGAGACTGTTGTTAGCCACAGTGTAGATAGAGCCTGGGAATCACTGTTGTTAGCCACAGTATAGATAGAGCCTGGGAATAAAACTCCAGTGCTCTTAACTTCTGAGCCATCTCTTCTGCCTGAGACCTTTTGTTTTTTTTAAGCTAGGCTTGGTGGCGCATGCCTTTGATTCTGGTATTTAGGAGACAGAGACAGGGGGATCTCACAGAGAATTCAGAACCTAGATTCTTTTTTTTCTTTTTGAGATAGGGGTCTTCCTGTGGCCCCAGATGGCCTGGAACTCAATGTATAGACCAGGCTGACCTCTCTCTGCATGCCCCTCCAAGTTCTGGGACTAAAGGCACATGCCACCATGCCCAGGTTTTGTTTGTTTGTTGTTTGTTTGTTTGTTTGTTTGTTTGAAAGCTGAAGCAAAAGGACTTTCAGTAAAACATTCTTAGGTGGGTTCCGTGCCTCAAGACACCATAATGTGGGTGATTTATAAGCAACAGAAAACTATTTTTTCGTAGCACTGAGGCTGAAAGTTTGAGGTCAGAATGGCAGCAGGGGCACTTTCTGAATTGAGGACTGATGAGTTCTCTTTGAACCACCTATGGCAGAAAAAGAGCGCCTCTTGGGTCTGCTAGTTAGCACACCATCCTCAGAACCCAAGCATCAGGGAAGCCCAGCTTCCTCAGGTCAACACATTAAAGGTTAGGAGTTCAAAGCATGAATTTAGGGAAGACAGACGCATTCGAGCCCTTGATAGGCCCAATACGATACCGTTTCACACTGAGTCATCCAACAAAGAAAGACAACATCTTTTTGGTATTTTAAATCTCCCAAGCAGTCCGGTTAATACTGCAAATTCAGTTAAGTGTGCGAGGTCTGCTTTTCTCATCCCCTCTGTCAGTGAGTCACCAGGTTCTTCTGGGCATCTCCCACCAGGGCAAGAGAGGAGATGTGAGGAAACTACGCCTTCCCTGTCTCCCCTAGAGGGTGAACTTCTTTTTTCTTTTTTTCTTTTTAATTAAAATTGCTGGTGGGAAACTCAACACCAGTAAGTAGAAACTTGTTTGTTCCACTAACTTGTTCCTTGGGCCCATTGATAGATTAATGACTTACCAAGAAACATCAGTCAACTGGAGTTTGGAGTTACCAAGAAACATAAACTTGAATCCACGGATGAGAAACTTTGACAAGAGGAAATGCTGTAGGTACTGTGCCCCTCAGAATACCCCAAACACTTCAGGGCACTGCCTGGAAGCCTCATTGTTGGTGTTTATTCTGTTTTTAGAATGTAGTGATATTTTTTAAACATAATTTTACTTAAGACTCCTTTTCAAAAAAAATGTGCTGACATTTATAGCCCATTTTTTGTTGTTCGTTTTGTTTGTTATTTTGGTTTTATTATTTGTTTGTTATTTTGATTTTGGTTTTGTTTATTTGTTTGTTTGTTTGTTTGTTTTGGTACAGTCTCTACTTTGTAGCTCTGGCTTCTCTGAACTTATTGTGATCCCAGGCTGGCCCTTAAATTGATGGTGGCCCTCCTGCCTGGGACCACAGGTACGAGCCATTATGACCAACTCTCATGGTTGATTATGGAATTAACTTTCATTGGTTTTGTACCTAAACAAACTGTTGTTAGCCATTCAAGAAAGACAGATCTAGCCTGAAAATCAGCAAATACATTCTGTTGCCTAGGGGGAAAAAAAGACAGCCTTAAAGAAATCCTAGAGGGCTGAGGAGATGACACAGGGGAAAGAAAGCTTGCTGTGTAAGCAGGAGGGCCTGAATTCAAATGTCTAACACCTATGTAAAGAAAAAAAATGGTCATAGTTGTGCAGACATTGTAACCCCAGTATGGAGGAGTAGAGAAGGCAGAGTCCAAGAGTCCACTGGCCAGCCAGCAGAGCTGAAACGGAAACCTTCCAGTTTAGTGAGAAACCCCGTCTCTAGGGAATAAGCCCTGGCCTTCACATGTGCATGCATTCGGGAGGGGACAAGAAGAAAGGAAGGAAGAAAGAAGTTTCAGTTCTTGTAAATGATGCTGGGAGATGATTTAACAAGATCAAAAGGATTCAGGTGTGGTGGCACACTCCTTTAATCTCAGCACTTGGGAAGCAGAGGCAGCTGGATCACTGAGTTCGAGCCTAGTCTGAGCTACATGCTAGGCCAGCCTGGGCTACATTATGAGACCCCCCCATGTCAAAAAATGAAAACCTTTTAGAAGCAAGATGAGAGAATGTAGAGAACAGATAGACAAGGCTAAAAATAAAATAAAATAAAATAATCAGTTGTATTCATTACTTTTCTTTTTGCTTGTATAAAATACTTGACAAAAGTGACTTCAGAAAGCAAGGACTTGCTCTGGCTCCTAGCTTGAGGGTCTAGTCGGCCATGGCAGGGATGTCCTGGTGGCAGGGGTGTGAAGCAGCTGGTCTCACTGGGGGCTCAGTTAGGAAGCAGAGAGCTAAGTGCTGCTGCCTGGCTGGCTCTCCCCTTTTTATCCAGTCTAGGACCCCAGCTCTGGGATGGTGCTGCCCACAGCTGGAGTGGGCCTTCCCACCTGCTAGCCTGATCTAGAAACTCCTTCAACGTCATGCCCAGAGGCTCATGATTCTGGATCTTGTCAGGTTGACAATATCAGCCATTACAACAACCAAAAGCCCCAAACAAACAGAAGGAAAGAAGCAGTTTGTTAGTGATAGATGTTTGTGGGGTGTTTGTGTGTTTGTTTTTTGAGACAGGCTCTCCCTGAAGCCCTAGCTGGCTTAGAACTCTCTGTAAATACAAGGCTGGCCTTGAACTCCAGAGATCTGCCTGTTGGGATTAAAGTTGTGCATCACCACACCTGGTTGCTTTGCCCTGTGATAGAGGAAGCTAATAAAAAGATTCCATATTCTTCTGGGCTTGGTTGTGCACACCTTTAATCCTAGCACTTGGGAGGCAGAGGCAGGAACTCTGTGAGTTCAAGGTCAGCCTGGTCTACAGAACGAGCTCCAGGCCAGCTGGGACTAAAAGGGAGACCCTGTCTAAAAAATACTAAAAAAAATAATTCCATATTCCCATTTTAGTATAGAAAAGGACTGGTGTACTCCCAGGGGGGAGTGCGGGGGGTGTGGTTGCATAAACCCTGGCCCAGTGAACACCTTGCAGATCTTTGCAGATCCAGTCGCATGGGCTCTGGAACCCATTATCTGTGTAATTTTCATACATGTAGTATTTCAAGAGTAACTCTTAAAATTTAGTAACATTTCTCTTTTATCTCTAGCTGACAATAAGCTAAATAACCACTTTTCTATTTCACTTTGACCTTAATTTTGTGGAAGGTCGGAAAAAAAACAGCATGCTGGGCACTTCCGGCACCAAACAGGAATCGGTTCTCAGAAGGGACTGTGTTAAGGACAACACCGGCTCTCCTTTTGGCCTTTACTTGTGTTCTAGTAGGAAGCAGTTTGAATGGGGAGGGAGGGCGAGGAAGACCTTATCAGGCTGTGCTCTGGAAAGATATTCCTTACATCTTCGGTGTGTGGGTGCGTTCTGTCTCACAGCTGTGCCAGCAGTGCTAACCCCTCTCCTCTTCCTCTTCCCTCCCTGCAGTTTGTAGCTCACCCCAACTGCCAGCAGCAGCTTTTGACCATCTGGTATGAGAATCTCTCAGGCCTTCGGGAACAGACTGTAGCTATCAAGTGTCTTGTGGTGCTGGTTGTGGCCTTGGGTCTTCCATTCCTCGCTATCGGCTACTGGATCGCGCCTTGCAGCAGGGTACTCGCCTCTTCGCCTTTCCTCGGGGGTTTGTGTGATGTGTGTGTTTGGTGGGATAAAGCAAACCCTAGACATCAGGTTCCTGCTTCTTTAATGGGAGCATGTTAGTTGACTCGTGAACACAGATTATGCTTTACAATGGTTTGGTCAACTCAAGGAAAAGATGAGAAAGGACTGGTGCTAGATCACATTTGCCGAATGACGTGCCTGGGCTTTCTAGCATAAAATCCCTGTGGTAGACAAAAGGGAGTTAAGTGGCTGGAAAGAGGTAGCAATCCTGTGAATGCTACTGACAGCTTCATAAGCAGAACGGGTAACAGACAGCTGAACTGTGGTAGGACCTCCATACAGTGAACTTGGAAGCCCCACCCCCACCTAGGCTTCCCTAGATTGAGGAGCATATGCAGAACAGTGGTGTCATCTGACTGTTAGGCATGTGCACAGCAGGTTCCCCAAGCCCTTTATTCTTTCAGAAAGTTCTGAAATATGTACAATTTTGGTTAGGGGGCTTCCGTTTTTATTTAATGCTGCTTAGTTTTGCTCTGGTCACTCACTCTTTGGTGCCTTTCTTCTCTCCCCCTGCCTGTGTAAAGCTAATTCAGTTGATCCCCAAACAAGCTATGGAAGAGAATATGAATCATGAGAACAGAATCTGTATTCTGCTGAGAAAGGGCCCTGCCCTGGAGGAGGATTGCACTCAGACCCTTTAATCCTGTGTTTATATTCTCATAATCTTTTGTTTAAATTGGAGTCAGTCTCAAGCAAAATGAGTCAAGGTCACATATGACCCCAGAAGTCTGTCATTACCATGGCACAGCAGTGTCCCTGCCCCATATGGATGGGAAAGAATATTCATCCCCTGCACTTTGTGTTGAGTTGCCCTGTTTTAGGCAGAACGTCTGTCATCTTGACCAAATCTGACAACTACTACATGCTTTGTTATGTATCATGGAGAAACTACTCTATAAATCTTTAACTGCATAGACACTAGGCTAAAACATAAATGAAATGAGCCTGCAGTGAGGGGAAAGTCATAACTCAACCACAGTTTCCTTTTCTGGGGAAAATGCATTGGAAAATTCCAGTTCCCAAGAGTCCATCTCTTCAGGCACCACAGTCAGTGGAAGCCTGGAAGGGCTTGGGGTGCACTCTTCTTTTCTTTCTTCCCTTTAAAAAGTACAGCTAACTTTGTAGTCATGTTTCTTGAGGACAAGGGAGTGGTAGGAACCGAGCCATTTCTGGAGCCAGTTTATAGCTGCTGCTTATTTCCTAGCCTGTGGTTAAGACAGCTTAATTCTTGGGCTGGGTGCTGGGGACTGGGGATAACGTAGTTGATAAAGGGTTTGCCTAAACGTAATCCCTCAAATCCACCTAAAAAGGAGGGCATTGCCTGGCATGGTGGCATACGCCTTTAATCCTAGCACTTGGGAGGCAGAGGCAAGCGGATCTCTGAGAGTTCGAGGCCAGGCTGGTCTACACAGCCAGTTCCAGGATAGCTGGGGCTACAGGGAGACCCTGTCTCAAAAAATAAAAAGTAAGCTGAATATTAGAAGTGTCTTTTTTATGGGACTTCAGCCAGTGTCCAGTCTATAAAAAAGGAAAGTCTGCTCAGGCTTCAAAATGGAAAGCCTGGTCTAGTAAGACCTGTCTTTGTCCTTGAGTGGATGGAACCGGTAAATGAAAAGCCCAAAGGAGCCAGCCCCCCCCCCCCCCAAAAAAAAACCATAAGTGACCCTTGAGGACCAGATCCTCAACTGACCTTGAGAAAACCTTGGTTAATCTGGGCTGTTAAACATCCAAAAGGAAAGTATAACCAGAAATAAATAAATAGTAAGGCCTGAGAAATTGTACTTCAGATATAAAACTTCAGATCTTAGTAAAAAGACAAAAAGTTAAAAAAAAAAAAAAAGAGCACAGTTGTTTTGCCTGTCTTCAATTCTTACTGGCAAGTGCAGCTACCCTGTGGCTGCCACTGCTTTTGCCATCCTTCAAAGACATGAGACACAGCTTTTCAACCTTTCCAATATGGACTGAAGATTCATGTCTTTCCAATAATCCTCCAAACCTTCAGTGCCAGATGGGGACCGCTGAGACATCCAACTTTTGGACTGGGGTTTCAGCCTCTTCAGAGTATAGACTGCCATTGTTGGACTACCCAGGCTGTATCATGGAGGCCAGTACAGGAAGATCAAGACAGGACGTGGTGCTTACTGGACCTCATTTGGTGACCATGGGAAGGGAAAACCCCAGGGTGGAGCACAAGGGCAAGATTGATGGTTGTTTGGGCTTGCCAAGGAGGAGCCTTCAAACATGACATCTTTCAGCCTAATAAAGAAAAAAAAATCATTAGCTGAAGATGCTAAAACCTGTGATATATGTGGCATGCATATGTGCATATTTTGGAGTAATGGATATTGGAAGGAACAACAACAACAACAAAAACAACAGAAAGACTGTGTCAAAGAACTGACTTACACGGTGAACTTCTGCTTGAAACAGTAAACTTCTGCATTGAGAATTTTGAGAAAGACTGAGAAAAAGATCAAAAACATATTTGACAGAATGCATGAGCTCTGGTGGAGTGGGGGGCAGGGAGGGGGGCACCGGTCTAGATTTGATTTGAAATTTTGTATGAAATGCACAAAGCTTAAATAAAATTTGGCTTTGAAAAAAAAAAGAAGTGCCTTTTTTACAATGCATTTTCAAACTTCAGAGATGGCTTCTTATTTAGAGGGTCTAGTTACTGCCTTTATGTAGGAATAGAATATCTTGATTCTAATATTTTCTGCCTTTTAAAATACTATATAGTGTGATGATTCTGAGCTATTAGATTTTTGCTTACAATGTTTTTTTTTTTTTTAACCTTTTAATGCTACTTGGGTAAATCTACAAACTCATCCTAACAAGTGAGTCACAAAGCAGGAAGGAATTGGCACAGGCCAAAGACCTTTGACTTGGCATGATTTATTATGCAAATATAACAGCAAGAGGCAGCTCTGATGAACTGGGGCTTCCAGAAGGTGCCGGCCAGTGCAGCGTGACTTACGGCACCCTGGACATTTAGACATGGGATTTTCAAGACTTGAAATTATTTTTGGAGGAAGCATTCCCCTAAAAATAGAATTTTTCACAATGTACACCACTCAGGGAAGCCCAGCCTTTTGACATTGCTACTTGAAGTTTGGGTCTACAAATGTGTGGGCCTCATTTGTAGCTCTCCTGGGAGGCCTGTGGTTCAAAAACCACAGATTGCACAAGCCCCAGTAGCTCCTCAGAAGCAAGCAGAAAGTATTCCAACTTGTTTATTTATTCATTTAATCTTATATAGTGATTGGTATAAGCAGAAGCCATATTTTCTAAAGTGTCTCCCTCTCCTTCTCCTGCACTCCTCCCCTCCCCTCTCCTCTTCTCCCCTCCCCTCCCCTCCCCTTCCCTCCCCGCCCCTGTCATATTATAGCTGGGGAAAGTTCTGCGAAGCCCTTTCATGAAGTTCGTGGCACACGCTGCCTCCTTCATCATCTTCCTGGGCCTACTTGTGTTCAATGCCTCAGACAGGTTTGAAGGCATCACCACACTGCCCAACGTCACTGTTATCGACTACCCAAAGCAAATCTTTAGGGTGAAGACCACCCAGTTCACATGGACAGAAATGCTAATTATGGTCTGGGTTCTTGGTAAGACTTTTAAGTATTCTTAATTTCTATAAAAAATAGCTACATAAATGACAGTTATTTTCTATTAAGAATAAGAATGGTAGAATATCATCATTGTAAAAGAAGCTAGATGAGGCCAGGTGTGGTGGCACACGCCTTTAATCCTAGCACTTGGGAGGCAGAGGCAAGCAGATCTCTGTGAATTTAAGGCCAGCCTGGTCTACAGAGCGAGTTCTAGGACAGCCGGAGCTCCAGGGAGACCCTGTCTCAAAAAGACCAAAAAAAAAAAAAAGCTAGATGAGAAAATAAATAATTCGATGGTAGATAATGCTAAAAGCTACACCTTGTTGATAACTAGGTTATTATTAATACAAGGCTAATTACAAACATACTGCATTTCAGAAATCTAACCTCAACAACAAAATATGTTTGTAAATGTGACTATCTGTGATGATCAATTTTTTATTTTTTATTTATTTCAGTTATTTCTCTTTGTATGTATGCCTGTTTTTCCTACATGCATGCAAGTGCACCCATGGCCAGAAAAGGGAACTGGGCATTATGCAGGGAACTGAACCCATTCCTCTGCAAGAGCATCAGCCAGTGCTCTTAACTGCTGAGCCATCTCTCCAGGCTGCTAATACATTTTTAATTGAAATGTTTGTGATGAGAAGCTGGGCATGGTGGCGGCGCATACCTGTAATCCCAGCACTTGGGCAACAGAGGCAGGTGGATCTCTGTAAGTTCAAGACCAGCCTGGTCTACTTAGCAAGGTCCAGGCCAGCTGGAGCTATAGGAAGACCCTGTCTCAAAAAGACAAAAACAAAGCAAAACAAACCAAACAAACAAAAACTTGTGACAAAACCCTTTATTATATGTTGCTTTAGTTTTAGAGATTTTAGGGGAGTTTCCATTTTCAGAATGTTAACTTTGTGATAACCCATTTTGAGCAGTTGTGTTAAATTTTTTTAAATAATGAGAAAAAACATTCTACTCCATCCCAAGAATTGGAACCAATTTCTGTCACCAAGTCATTCTTGTGTTCTGCTGTTCTACCTGTGTATTTCTTGTATTTTTCATCTCCTGAGTTGGTAGGTGAGGTGTTCACTCAGTCATCCTGTGGCCTCATGCTGGGGTAAGCCATTAATTCATAAATTTTATTTTGATCCATTACTTTTCTTTTTTTTAATTTTATTTATTTTTGTATGTGTATGAGTACACTGTCTGCATGTAGGTCTGTGCACCCGTGTCGTGCAATGCTGCGTAGGTCAGAAGAGGGTCTCGGATTCCCCTGGAACTGGAGTTCTTCAGGAATTGGAGTTACAGATGGTTCTCAGCCGCCATGTGGGTGCTCGGGATCGAACCCGGGTCCTCTGCAATAGCAGTCGGTGCTCTTAACCACTAGGCTATCTCTCCAGCCCCCCATTACTTTTCATTTAAAAAATGTTACAGAATTTTCCCATCAAGGGTGCCTAGCCTGTAGCCCATGATGCATGTGGCCCATATATTTGTAGATGTCATATCACAGTGTCAAAAGATTGGACTTCCCTGTGTGTGAAGTCAGAACAATTGGTTCAAGTGGACTTTTTCATCCTTTTCTCACTAAATGGTATTTTCTGCATTGTTTTCTCATAAGCAAGGCTTCCAATATGGGGTCTTTTCACATGATTTCTTGGCGGAAATGGGGAGCGGAGGTGGCAGAGGATAGGGATATGGCTCTTGTTAGATGTCTACAGTACATTTCTCATTTGGGGCTTACCCCACCCCCACCCCCTGTATTACTATGGTTTAAATTAATCAGCCTCTGCTTTCATGGGGACCTCTTTTCTCCTTTCCTTCAGAAACCTCATGGAGCAAGTGCTGGGCTGACAGGGCTGTCCTCGCTTCCTTCCTGACCCGGCTCCGCTGTCAGCCGCATTCTTGGTGCCACACACATTTCTTCAAATTCTAGCTCCCATATGATCAGTTGGGCCTAGAGGTTTGTTCACCTTTCCTGGATGCAGCCCGGTGGGGGACAGAACACATTAAGATCTAATACACACTTTATCGTGCAGGAATGATGTGGTCCGAGTGCAAGGAGCTCTGGCTGGAAGGACCCCGAGAATACATTGTGCAGCTGTGGAACGTACTCGACTTTGGCATGCTGTCTATCTTCATTGCTGCGTTCACAGCCAGGTTCCTAGCTTTCCTGCAGGCCACGAAAGCACAGCAGTATGTGGACAGCTATGTGCAAGAGAGTGACCTCAGCTCCGCCACGCTTCCACCTGAGATTCAGTATTTCACCTATGGTGAGTTGTTAACCTTGGGCCCCTTTTCACGTTTCAGGAAGGGCGTTTTAGAAGGAAATTCCAGTGAAGACACAGAAGCCCCCACCTGAGAGAGAGGTGTTCCTAGATTCCTTATAGACGCCTGACGCCTCTGACAGTACTGAAACCTGTACATACTGAGTTCTTCCCATATATTATATGCTTATATATTAAAGTCTCATTTACAGATTAGGCATAGGGACTGGTTAATGACTAATAAAATACAGTTGTAACAGTCTGCCAGCACCACTCCTTTCGAGCTTTGGGGCTGTTGTTAAGTAAAGTAAGAGCTTCTTGGGCACAAACACTGCCCTATACAGACTGTCAGCCTGACCACCCACAGGGCTGTTAAGGCACTAATATTAGGGCAGGTGGCATATACTGTGTAGATAAGCTGGACCTGGGAGTGATGGCACGAATGTGTACATTTTTATGATGCCCAGAAGGCTAACCACTTTAAACATTACAATTACTTATTTCTGGGATTTGCTGCTCCGTATTGTCAGGCTACAGTTGACCACAAGTGGCTAAAATAGTGGAAAGCCAAACCTCAGATTAATAGTCAATTACTTTATGCTTAGCACGAGATGAGTAGCATGTGTGTGGAGAGTGGGGAGAGCATGCTCTGGACTCAGCTCGGGAACATGGATGTGATGTCAAAGGCACTGTACCTCCCTGCCAGCACAGAGGCAGGAGTCAGAGCTCTAAAAAGCTAGCACACCTGGGGAGTATGCTGTGTCTTTCTCATGGCAAAGACATCCAGGTGGAAGGACACACTAGTATCTTCTTTGCCCGGCACACACCAGTATTTAGGGGTTGCAACTGGCAACTTTTCATGTAACTGTGTATTGGCCCGATCTATAATCCCAGCTACTTGGGAGACTAAGTCAAGAGGATGACAGGTTGAAAGCCTGCCTGGCCTACATAGTTCAAGGTCAGCCAAGGCAAATTAGTGAAGCCCTATCTATGAATGAATAAACAAACAAATGAACTAATAAATAATAAGAGGCCAGGGACATTGCAAAAGTGGTGGTGTACAACGTGCATGAGACACTATGTTCAGTCCCCACTACCACAGTAAATTAATAAAATAAAGTTAATTATTGTCTGATACTTCTTTTAAGAACTGAATGCAGAGTTTAGAAGTGCTGTGGTTGTGAGGAAGACCTTTTTTTTTTTTCTTTTTTTTTTTGGTCTTTTCGAGACAGGGTCTCCCTGTAGCCTCAGCTGTCCTGGAACTCACTCTGTAGACCAGGCTGGCCTTGAACTCACAGAGATTCGCCTGCCTCTGCCTCCCAAGAGCTAGGATTAAAGGCGTGCGCCACCACGCCCGGCGAGGAAGACCTTTTATAAGTATGAAAAGGACTTAACTTCATGAAGAGCACATTAAGAGTTTTTGTTTTTGTTTTTCTGTTTTTTTTCAGAGTCTGGGTTCCTACTCCAAAACACACAGTATTGCAATGTATGAAATCTAAATACATTACCTGTCATTATCAACAAACAAGGGTTTCAATGTACCCAAGACTCAAAGGCTCATATGGTTACCATTTGTAATGAAAGAATTACAATTGTGGTTTTTTTCGGGGGGGGGTCTTTTTTTGGTCTTTTTCAGACAGGATTTCCCTTTAATCATAGCTGGCCTAGAGCTCGCTATGTAAACCAGGCTGGCCTGAACTCACAGAGATCCACCTGCTTCTGCCTCCCGAGTGCTGGGATTAAAGGCATGAACCACCACTCCTGGCCTAAAACGGTTCTTAGCCGACATGTGGGTGCTGGGAATCGAACCTGGGTCCTCTGCAAGAGCAGTCAGTGCTCTTAACTGCTAAGCCATCTCTCCAAACCTACAATTGTGTTTTTATGGGATACATTTCTAAACTATTTATATAACCCATGTATTAAGTTTATTCATGTGTATTTACTGACTGCTACTTGAAGGGGAATTTATAATTCAGCCTCCTTACTTTTTAGATGTATTTTTTAATTATAAAAGTTTTTGGAGAATTTTCAAACTTGTGTACTATATTGGCAGAATTTCCCCCCACCCCTCTCTCTCTTCTCCAATGTCCCCTCTGGTTTTTTTAGTTCTTTTTTTATTGACATTTTGTATATTTCATACATCATTTTTCAGTCCAGTTTGAATACCATCCCCTCTCTCTGTCCCTCCCCCACCCTGGTTTATGCATTCTGCCATACATGTCTTGCATCTTTCTCTCAGTGTCTCCAAGGATTTTTTGTGCAGAGGGATCTTTTGGGCAGAAATTAACTGTATCAGTTCTTTGACCCAGTCTCTTATGTTGTTTTTGTGCCCTCCCCTTTGCACTAAGTTCTGGTTTCTGCCTCTATAAAGAGGCTCACATTGGCTGGTTGAAGGCAGTGTCTTGAGATGGTAAACATTCAACAAATGTTGTTTGTTGCTGCAGATGTCTACAGTGTAGCCATTCTTTTGGAAATGACCCAGTTTGCACAAAATTAACCACATACCATTATTTTGGACCTAGCTCTGCCATGGACTGTCATGAGTTCTCATTCCCAATCTATATCCAACTCCTTTATACTTCTGGCTTTCTGTTCTCTGGGAGCTCGTCACATGGCTCAGATCGCCTGTGGTCAGCACCGTTTTTTGGTGATCCCTGTTGCTGTTGAACATTTTACTTGCATTAATTGTTAGATTAATTGATTTTCAAAATATGGAAACAGTGTTTCACTGCAGCTTTGCCTGTGAATAAAGCTGATGCCCGAGGGGACAGAGAGCATCAACTCCCTCATCATCCTAGTCCACGAAGCATTTTATATTTCATATTTTAGTCTATTTCTGTGCCATGTGAAATCCTCTTAGTATCTTCAAAATAATGTTTCTTCCATTGAAAGTAATATAGGCGATGTTTCTAGTTTAACAAAAAAATAGTATCTGGACAGTTAATTAAATCTCCAATCATTTCAAATGAGCTAAGAACCACCTATTTGCATAATAGATCTATTTAAAGTATTTACTTTGCACAGTTAGGAATAAATAGAAAATTCCATTTTTAATCTCTTTCTCCCTTTTTCTAGCTAGGGATAAATGGCTCCCCTCCGACCCGCAGATCATATCTGAAGGCCTCTATGCCATAGCTGTGGTTCTCAGCTTTTCCCGAATTGCATACATCCTCCCCGCAAATGAAAGCTTTGGGCCTTTACAAATCTCTCTTGGAAGGACTGTGAAGGACATATTCAAGTTCATGGTCCTCTTCATTATGGTGTTTCTGGCCTTCATGATTGGCATGTTCATACTTTATTCTTACTACCTTGGGGCCAAAGTGAATCCTGCTTTTACCACGTAAGTAAAACATCTTACCAAAAAGGTATGAGGGGTGGAGAGATGGCTCAGTGGTTAAGAACACTGGCTGCTCTTACAGAGGAGCTGGGTTGGGTTCTCATCACCCACATGCCTAACAGCTGTTCATAATTTCAGTTCTAGGGGATCTGATGCCCTCTTCTGCCCTCCTCAGGCATTGCATGTTATGGGTGTCCTACATACAGACAAAACACATATACAATAAATAAATAAATAAATTTAAAGGCATAGAAATGAAATTTTAATAACTTTAGAATAGAACAAAGGAAATTCACTTTTGGTAAAGATATTTGCAAGAGCAGGTGGGCTGGAGAGATGGATCACTTCCAGAGGACACAGGTGTGCTTGCCAGCGCCCACATGGTAGCTAACAAACATCTGTAAATTTAGTTCCAGGGAAAACTGACAACCTCTTCTAAACTCCACAAGCATTGTATGACATGAGTACACTTCCATACATGTAGGTAATGTAGTCATACACATAAAATAAAAATAATACTTTTTTTTAAAAAAGATGGTTTGGGGCCGGAGAGATGGCACAGTAGTTAAGAGCGCTGGCTATTCTGCACAACATGAATGCACTTGTAGGCAATACACTTGTGTACAGAAAATAAAAAATAATAATAAAGTATTTTTTTGAGACAGGGTCACACTGTAGCCCCAGCTGGCCTGGAACTCACTATGTAGAGCAGGCTGGCCTTGAACTCACAGAGATTTGTCTGTCTCTGCTTCCCGAGTGCTGAGATTAAAGGTGTGTGTCACCACATCCAGCATAAAAAAATTTTTTTTAAATAGAAAACATGTTTTGGGCTGGGCATGGTGGCACATGCCTTTAATCCTACCACTTAGGAGGCAGAGGCAGGCGGATCTCTGTGAGTTCAAGGCCAGCCTGATCTACAGAGTGAGCTCCAGGCCAGCTGGGGCTACAGGGAGACCCTGTCTCAAAAATACAAAAAAAAAAAAAAAAAAAAAAAAAAAAGAAAAGAAAGAAAAAGAAAACATGTTTTGGAAAGCAGAAAACAAAACAAAACATAAAAATCGGATCATTTTGCAGGTGGTCGCATAGGTCCAGTCTTAGAATGCAGTGAGATTTTTACTTCAGAGTTGATCAGAATTCGGAAGAGTGCCAGAGAACATGGGCTATTTCAAGAGAACAGGGTAGCAGTGTCCATTAGTGGATCTCTTTTACATTATGGAGGACACTAAATTTAGCTTCGTCATTTTGAAGCCAGTATTACTCTTTCAAAAAAGAAGTATCATCTTTAATTTAGTGTGTTGATCAGTGGTGAGTACAGGGAGTGGGCCAGAGGGGAAGGACACCTACATCTTCATAGTTCCTGGTAGGGGTGAGAGGGGAAGGACACCTACATCTTCATAGTTCCTGGTAGGGGTGAGAGGGGAAGGACACCTACATCTTCATAGTTCCTGGTAGGGGTGAGAGGGGAAGGACGCCTACGTCTTCATAGTTCCTGGTAGGGGTGAGAGGGGAAGGACGCCTACGTCTTCATAGTTCCTGGTAGGGGTGAGAGGGGAAGGATACCTACATCTTCATAGTTCCTGGTAGGGGTGAGAGGGGAAGGACGCCTACGTCTTCATAGTTCCTGGTAGGGGTGAGAGGGGAAGGACGCGAATATCTTTATAGCTCCTGGGAGGGGTGCAGATTCTGCCTCTTGGTCACGTAGTTTCTGCTCGCAGCAGCTATCTCTGCCATGTTTCCTCAGCAAGGACTTTACCCAGCTGTGACACTCTCTCACACCCACTGGTGTTTAGTGGCCATGAGGGTGGGCTGCCCTTGCAGGCAGGAAGATCACAAACCTCCTTCACCTTGTTTTCTAGAATACTTCAGCTGGAAGGCGGCTCCCTGCTCAGTCAGCTCCCTGTAGATAAAATGTAACAGCATCAGGCCACGAAGACAGCTGAGTTGTTCCGAAGTCATTTTTCTAGTGGTTAATGTAGAGCAGGTCTTTCAGGCGAGTGGACAGAGGTCTCGCACGGAGACCCAGTGCCCTCTGCCTCTACTATAGCTCGTTTGCTGGGTTACATTTCTCTCTCTCTCTCTCTCTCTCTCTCTCTCTCTCTCTCTCTCTCTCTCTCTTTCTTGGTGCCATGGAAACATAATGTTGGGGAAGGAATACTGGCTGGAAAGTCTGGCAGACCAGGATTTTAACACAGTGTGTTATTTTCTAGCTGTGCCCTTTGGTTACATTGCTGAACATTGCTCAGTGTCATTTTCTTCATTTTTAAAATAGAACGATAGGTTTTAAATAAGGTCATTGTGAGGGTTGCATAAACTTTGTTATATAAACCCTGTGCCCACAGTAGGTGCTCAGATCAGTGTCCTTTCCTTTTAGTATCTGAGTATCTCCCCGTGCCCACACATCCCCCCACATGGAGGTTGAGCAGAGCCAGGTGGTCCTGTGACAGGCTGAGTAATGCAGGAACAGCCTAAAGCTCCATCCAGGGGACTCTATAAGAATAAAATCCTGGGCTGGAGAGATGGCCTAGCGGTTAAGAGCGCCGACCACTCTTGCAGAGGACCCGGATTCGATCCCCAGCGCCCACATAGCGGCCCAGAACCGTCTGAAACTCCAATTCCAGGAGAACTCCAGTTCCAGGGGAATCCAAGACCCTCTTCTGACCTCCGCGGCATTGCACGCCACGGGTGCACAGACCTGCATGCAGACAGTACATTCATACACATACAGAAATAAATAAAATTAAATAAAATTTAAAATTTTAAGAATAAAATCCTTCCTACTCAACATCCCCAGGGACTAGTAAGATTCTAGAACATGATAGACATTTTATCATTGTTGGTTGAGTAAGTGAAAGAATAAATAATTGAACTAATATTTAAGCCTCCAAGTCTATAGGCTTCATCATTATTTGGAATTTGTTAAAGATTTTTTTTATTTTATTTATTTTTGTTTTTTTGTTTTTTTTTATTTTTTTTATTTATTTTTGTATGTGTATGAATGTATTGTTTGCATGCAGGTCTGTGCACCCGTGTCGTGCAATGCCGCGGAGGTCAGAAGAGGGTCTCAGATTCCCCTGGAACTGGAGTTCTCCTGGAATTGGAGTTACAGACGGTTCTTAGCCGCCATGTGGGTGCTGGGGATCGAACCCGGGTCCTCTGCAAGAGCGTCGGTGCTCTTAACCGCTAGGCTATCTCTCCAGCCCAATTTTATTTATTTTTGAATGTGTATGAGTGTACTGTCTGCATGCAGGTTTGTGCACCCGTGTCGTGCAATGCCGCGGAGGTCAGAAGAGGGTGTCAGATTCCCCTGGAACTGGAGTTCTCTGGAATTGGAGTTACAGATGGTTCTCAGCCACCATGTGGGTGCTGGGAATCGAACCCGGGTTCTCTGCAAGAGCAGTCGGTGCTCTTAACCGCTAGGCCATCTCTCCAGCCCCAAAGATATTTTTAAAGTACTGGTTCCATAAATCATTTTCAGGGCAGGTGCTATTTTTCATCTGTGCTTTGTAATAAACATGTGTGACTATTTAAGGGTTATTTATTCAGTTACATGATCAGTGGTCACCAGTTGATCCCATAACAAAATCAGCCAAATGCAAGTTGACAAAAGCCATTCGAGGGATGGAATTTGGTGATTAGTCTTTCCTAGGTCTGTGCACTGATTGTGGTGGCAGGGCTAGGACTCTCCCAGTCTCCAGCTGCGTAGTATTTCCCAGGTCTGTGCACTGACTGTGGTAGCAGGGCTAGGACTCTCCCATTCTGCTGTCTCCAGCTGCGTAGTCTTTCCCAGGTCTGTGCGCTGACTGTGGTGGCAGGGCTAGGACTCTCCCAGTCTGCCGTCTCCAGCTGAGTAGTATTTCCCAGGAAGAGGTGCAGTTGACCTTTAGTTGACCAGGGGTCAAAAATACTTTTTGTTTTTGAGACACCATTTCCCTGCAGCCCCAGCTGGTCTGGAACTGGGGAGGCAGAAGCAGGTGGATCTCTGTGATCTTCAAGGCCAGCCTAGTCTACATAGAGAGTTCCTGGCCAGTTGGGGCTACAGGAAGACCTTGACTCTTAAAGACAGAAAGAAAAATAAAAAGACCCTGTCTCAAAACAAAAAGAAAAAAATCAAAACAATAAAAAAGAAATTGTTGTGTAGAACAACTGTCAGCATAAGTAACCAAGGGAGTTTAAATAATACAGGAAACTGCACTGGCAGCTTCCAAATGCTATGCCATTTATGTGGGATTCCCAAAAGGACTTCAGGAACCAATCTCCAACAAAGGGTGATTGTGTTCTCAAGACTGAAATTCAAACAAGAAGGTGTTCACAGCAAAAAGTCTCCCTCATGCTCCGGCCCTCCGTCTGCTAGTTGTGTTTCACTCCCAGAAGCCGTGGCTTCTTTTGAACACGTTCAGAGCCTTTTTATTTGCATAAAGAATATCTATATACAACTAGTTGATAGCTGCTAGAGGAGCGAGAGCCCGTCTTCTTCAAGGGTGTGGTGCCTGACAGGTGACCAGACTCCAAGTGGTGGACCCCATATAAGAGCATGTGAGGAACTCAAGTTAGACTCAGCAGACCTTTATAATAATAGGACATGAAGTTGGAGGGATAGTAATGTGGGGTGAAGATGGGGGGGTCTGAAGAATAGCATCAAAATACTTTGTATGGGGCTGGAGAGATGGCCTAGCGGTTAAGAGCACCGACTGCTCTTGCAGAGGAACCGGTTCGATCTCCAGCACCCACATGGCGGCTAAGAACCATCTGTAACTCTAATTCCAGGAGAACTCCAGTTCCAGGGGAATCCGAGATCCTCTTCTGACCTCTGCGGCATTGCACGACACGGGTGCACAACCCTACATGCAGACAGTACATTCATACACATACGAAAATAAATAAAATTAAAAAAAAAAATCCAAATACTTTGTATGAAATTCTCAAAGAATCAATAAAAATATTTTTAAAAGAATACATGTCTTGGGCTGGAGAGATGGCCTAGCGGTTAAGAGCACCGACCGCTCTTGCAGAGGACCCGGGTTCGATCCCCAGCACCCACATGGCGGCTAAGAACCATCTGTAACTCTAATTCCAGGAGAACTCCAGTTCCAGGGGAATCCGAGACCCTCTTCTGACCTCCGCGGCATTGCACGACACGGGTGCACAACCCTACATGCAGACAGTACATTCATACACATACGAAAATAAATAAAATTAAAAAAAAAAATCCAAATACTTTGTATGAAATTCTCAAAGAATCAATAAAAATATTTTTAAAAGAATACATGTCTCTGTGCCACTCTTCTACTTTCAGATGACTGAACAGATCACACTCGTTACATCTTAGTTTTTCACTTACCATTTCTCTCATATCACTTTTTATATTATAAATGTGTGAAGGTGCTGGGCATGGTGGCACACGCCTTTAATCCTAGCACTTGGGAGGCAGAGGCAAGTGGATCTTTGTGAGTTCAAGGCTAGCCTGGTCTACAGAGTGAGTTCCAGGACAGCTGGGGCTACAGGGAGACCCTGTCTCGAAAAGACAAAAAAATAAATAAATAAAATATGTGAAGATAAATCTGCATCACCTCCCCCCCTTGCTTGCACACCATTCTACCCTCTTGATGTAGCAGAACTACTTAGCCTGTTCTTGGATATCAAGTTTTTTTTTTTTGTTTTTTTTTTGGTCTTTTGAGACAGCGTCTCCCTTTAGTCTCAGCTGGCCTAGAGCTTGCTCTGTACACCAACCTGGCCTTGAACTCTCAGAGATCCACCTGCCTCTGCCTCCCAAGTGCTGGGATTAAAGGCATACACAACCACGCCCAGCGAGATTATTTTTATTCTGGCTCCAAATCACTTCGTTACAAATCATGATGCAAAGAATATACTTGTGCATCTCTTTTGAAGTAGTTATTTAATTCTAATCCTAGTCTAGTCCAAAAAATCTGACGTAAAATCAGATTCCAAACTCTCATACTTTTGGAGCATGGCCTAGGCGTTACACCCTGACTTCGGGTTTCTCCTGCTCAATGAATTTTCAATTAGTGATGTTCAGAAAGCTAAGCATTGACACCAGTTTCCAAAAACCTCAGAGAATTAGCAGAGTACACACAAGAAGAAAAGCAACTGCGCTAGATCCCAGAGACTGGGGTGGACCTCTTTTTTAATGTCCAGGGTCCTTTGTCTTAAGATTTGGTGCAATATTAAAAAAAAAAACCTCAGAGAATAATTTCTGTTAATAATCATAACAACCTGGGCATGGGGACATGTACCTGTAATCCCACCACTGGGGATTTGGAGGGAGAAGAATCAGTTCCAGTCCAACCTGGGCTGCATGGTGAAACTGTGTCTCAATAAATAAGTACAAAATGATAATTCTCCTAAATTTTTTAAATAGAGGTGGGTGTGGTGGCATATGCTTTTAATCCTAGCACTTGGGAGACAGAGGGAGGTGGATCTCTATCAGATTTATTAGAAGTAACTGTTAAGAGCTAATAATGATGGCTTTTAAAAAATTTATTTCCCAGCATGGTGATGCACACCTTTAATCCTAGAACTAAGGAGTCGGAGACAGGCAGATCTCTATGAGTTCAAGGCCAGCTTGGTCTACACAGTGAGACCCTGTCTCAAAACAACAAAATAAATCATAAATATTTTATGTGCATAAGTGTTTTGCCTGCATGTATGTAAGTGTACCACGTGTGTGCAGTGTCCACAGAGAGAAAAGGATGTCAGACCCCTGTAGTTGGAGTTAAGAACAGCTGTTAGCTGCCATGTGGGTGCTGAGAGCCAAAGTTGGGTCCTCTCCAAGAGCACCCAGTGCTCTTCACTCCCGGGCCATCTCTGCAGCCCTGATGATGGCATTTATTTTACATCTGTGCAATACAAGATGCTAATTTGTTTTTACTTTTTGCATTTTAGTACTGGATTCTGTTC
Source organism: Rhizomys pruinosus (assembly GCA_009823505.1). NCBI lineage: Eukaryota > Metazoa > Chordata > Mammalia > Rodentia > Spalacidae > Rhizomys > Rhizomys pruinosus. The sequence continues at coordinate 3,600,378 of VZQC01010206.1, forward strand.
ATTACTGTATGTTTTATTTTTCAACAGTGTAGAAGAAAGTTTCAAGACTTTGTTTTGGTCAATATTTGGGTTGTCTGAAGTGACTTCTGTTGTGCTCAAATATGATCACAAATTTATTGAGAATATTGGATATGTTCTTTATGGAATATACAATGTCACCATGGTGGTGGTTTTACTCAACATGCTAATTGCTATGATTAATAGCTCATATCAAGAAATCGAGGTAAGTCTGTTTCCTGTCCCTTGGGTTTCTCATGCTACTGTCTCTGCTAACAACGTGCCATCTGCCCTGGGCCTGTGGTTGAGCCCCAGGTCCCTTTCAGAGGCTGACAGTCAAGCAGAGAGCCGGGCCTCACCTGTGTTTCTCCCGGATAGGCTATCTCACACCCCTCTGCTCTCTGGAGCACAGCAGGTCTCCCTGTACCACCTCAGAAGTTTTAAGGTTATTGGCTCTGGTAAAATAATCACTTGTTGCCTGGCGAACACAGAAAATATTATTCAGACAAAATGTTCAGTGTTCTGGAAACCACTTTGCTATTGATTTTGAATTTGATCTGGTTCAGTAAGCCTTTCTCATTGAGATAAATATCTATATATATATATATCTTTTTTTCTTTTTTATATATTAGCTATTATATTCTTATTTCTCTGCTTTTGAATAGTGTCTTTGCTTAGCTGTTGTGTGTTTGTGTTACTCATTCAAATCTTCTATTATCGCAATTTCTTTGTTTACACATTTTTTAAAAATATCTTTATAGCTAAGCTGTCTGAAACTCACTGTACACCGACCAGGCTTGGACTTTGAACAATGCGTGAACTTCCTGACAGTTATTATCCGGCTCATGGGGTGTGGTGAATCTCCCGGGTCCTCTGTAAGAGCAGCCAGTGCTCTTAACTGCTGAGCCATCTCTCTGGTCCCATGTTTATCCTTCTTTGAGTCTGAACTTTCTTGCTTTTTCCCTTTACCTTGGAGCAAAGTACAAGAAATTCTGGTATTATTTCAGTGAGTACAAATAGAGGCATATATGGAAGATAAAGCACTTGAGTGGAAGTGACAATATATTATGTAACCATGTAGGAATTATGTGCAGATAAATGTTAAGTTATTCACCTGTTTCAAAAGTAAAAATAAATAAATAAATAAATAAATAAATAAATAAAATAAAGGGGCTGGAGAGATAGCCTAGCGGTTAAGAGCACCGACTGCTCTTGCAGAGGACCCGGGTTCGATCCCCAGCACGCAAATGGTGGCTAAGAACCGTCTGTAACTCCGATTCCAGGAGAACTCCAGTTCCAGGGGAATCCGACACCCTCTTCTGACCTCTGCGGCATTGCACGACACGGGTGCACAAACCTACATGCAGACAGTACATTCATACACATACAAAAATAAATAAAATAAAATAAAAAATAAAGTAATGTAGCTTCACTGTAAGAATGTACACCAAGTACCAGAATGTCTAGTTTAAAATTCAGTAACTGTGGGGCTGGAGAGATGGCTCTGTAGTTAAAAGCACATACTGTTCTTGTAGAGGACCCAAGTCCTCTGCACCTTTGCACCTCAGAAGCAAAGGTGGATTTCTATGAGACTGAGGCTAGCCTGGCCTTATGTAGGGAGCTCCAGGCCAGCTGAGGCTGCAGGGAGACCCTGTATCAAAAGGACAAAAATTAAAAAATAAAATAGGAGCTGGAGAGATGGCTCTGAGTTTAAGAGCACTGCCTGCTATAGCAGAAGACCTGGGTTCTAGTCCCACATGATGGCTAACAACTGTGTATAACTCCAGTTCCAGGTCATAGGACACCTTCACCTAACCTTGGTGGGCAATGTACAAAATGGGTACTTATATGCATGCAGACATAACACTCGCACATTAAACAAATTAAGAGTTTAAAAATATACATTTAGGGGCTGGAGAGATGGCTCAGCAGTTAAGAGCACTGACTGCTCTTGCAGAGGACCCAGGTTTAATTCCCAGCACCCACATGATGGCCAAGAACCATCTTTAGTGCCAGGCATGGTGGAGCACACCTTTAATCCCAGCACTCTGGAAGGGAGAGGCAGGTGGATCTCTGTGAGTTCAAGGCCAGCCTGGTTTACAGGGCGAACTCCAAGCTAGCTGGAACTAAAAGGGAGACCCTGTCTCAAAAATACTCCAAAAAATAAATAAATAAAAATATACATTTAAAAAATAAAATAAAATCTTTAAAACTTAGTAACTTATTTGACAATGAATTTTGTTCTGTGACAGGATGACAGTGATGTAGAATGGAAGTTTGCTCGTTCAAAACTTTGGTTATCCTACTTTGATGATGGGAAGACATTGCCACCACCCTTCAGTCTGGTTCCCAGTCCAAAGTCATTTGTTTATTTCATCATGCGAATCACAAACTTTTCCAAGTGCAGGAGGAGAAGGCTACAGAAGGATCTGGAAATGGGAATGGGTAACTCAAAGTCCAGGGTAGGTACTCAAAAATTACCAAGACCAGAAAATGAATGTTTTGTCTTTTTCTCTTTGTCTTGGATGTTGGTTCAGTAATTTCCATATGTGAACTTAGAAGATGTTGAAAGTAGTTGCCCATCCCACAGTCTTCCATAGACTAATACTATGTGCATGGTGTTTCCAAAAAGGTGTTTAATCAATGCCCTGCTTTGGGTCAGCTTCTCATGTAAGTTGCCACAATAAACACAAGCAAATTAAAAGCTTCTTTAGCTTGTTAAATGCAAACAAGAAAGTCACTGTCAGAAAAGTGCTGTGCCCTTGTGCGCCACACTTCTCAACTGTGACTTTGAAGTCACATAGTCACCTCAGCTCTTCCTCTCATGTATGCGTTATCCACATCACCATGCTCTTTCATGTTTGGAGGCCCTTTACTGTGTCTTTATAGGCCTGGTGCATCCCCTAACAGCAATGAACACCTTTTATAAAGGGGGATGGCTTGCCCTGAGTTGGCCCACTTGAGTCATACTTTAGGAAGGTACATTTCATGATGACATTTCATTAGTATGAACTTAGTTTTCATAGATAAACTTGGTGTGAAGACACAAGATTATGGGTGTATTTCAAATGTAGGGAATGAGGGCTGGAGAGATGGCCTAGTGGCTAAGAGCACCGATTGCTCTTCCAGAGGACCCGGGTTCGATCCCCAGCACCCACATGGCAGCTGAGAACCAGCTTTAACTCCAGTTCCAGGGGAATCCGATGCCCTTTTCTGACCTCTGGGGCATTGCACGACATGGGTGCACAGACCTACATGCAGACAGTACATTCATACACATAAAAAATAAATAAAATAAAACACATACAAATGTAGGGAATGAATCAGACAGGGATGAATTCATGAGAATTCAAATAAACCTTTTGTCTAAAACTGTGAAAATGGAGCCTGGCATGGTGCAGACCTGTAACCCCAGCACTTGGTATTCTGACACAGAAGTCCCCAAATTCAAGGTCAGGTGGAGCTACATAGTGAGCTTGAAGCCAGCCTGGGCTATAGAGTGAGATCTTGTCTCAAAAAACAAACAAACAAACAAACAAACAAACAAAAAACAAAAAAAAAACACCACTGTGGAAACACAGCTCTAATACTCTAGAAGCACACAATAATGCCATTTCTACAACACAGGGAGCCATGGGGAAAGGCCATGCAATTTAATTTCTTGTTTATTAAGGCAGATGTGTTTCCAAGATTTATTAAGAAAGTGACCTTATGCTGGGACTGTGTTTCAGTGGCGCAGCACAAAATAATAGGAAGGGAAGTGGCCTTTGAAGTCTTCTTCACCTGACGCAGCCTCTCAAGGCTCACAGGCTCTGCAGCATCAACTGCATGTTCATCCCTAGATTTGCAGGTACAGTGAGAAGCTATGCAGTATAAGGGCTGTCCTCTAGCACTTAGTCTGGGCTCTGTCTCTTAAGACTCATTAACAGGTAACACAACTGAATCGCCTAACTTCTCTGAGCTCCAATTATCTCACCTGAGAGGAAAGACTCAGCTATGTGAGGATTAGATGAGGCGGCACAGGTTCAGCCTTGCCAAGTGGCTGTGCCTTTCCTCATCTGCCTCCACACTGCTTTGTGTGGACTTTGTGCAATGCCATGAGGTGTTGTCATCCCATTTTATAGATGAAGCACATGAAACCATTTAAGTAACTCCCCTGTGCAAGGTCACCCAGCCCATCAGCAGCCAGCACAGGGCAGCTAGGAGTTCAGGTGTTGTAGCAGCAGCTCACAGTTGGCTTCAGTCCCTGTAGTCCCTGGTTTCTTAAAAGGGCCAGGCTCCATGACTTCTAGGGGGCCTTACTACCTGAGCCTTTACCATTAAAAGGCCTTTCAAGTGTGGGAGCTAGCATTTGCACTTCATAGAACATACTGTGAAGTTTTCTTTCTGCAGCAAGAGTTCATGGAGTTCAGTCCTTCCAAGCACACTGTCACAGTGTAAATGGCAGATGCCAAGAGCCAGGTGAGCAGGGCACTTCCAGATGGCTTCTGGCTGCCTAGGGCTCTCTCAGGAGCATAAGGAGCTCACTTCTCAGTGTCTGCGCCTGCCGTGTGGCACCATTGACTGGAGGGGAGCTTTCCTCACAGAGGATACTGGAGAAGACAACTGAGCACATACCTACAGAGTGCAGGCCCTGCCTCAGTATCCCAGTCTTTCCATAGCTTCCTAAATTGCCAGGGCTGGCCTTGAACTTATGATCCTCCTGCCTCACCTTCCCTAGCATCTGGGGTTCTGGGTATGCACCACTACAGCCGGCTAAATCTTTGTAATCTTACTTATAGATTATCTTCATTTAATTGACTCCAATAAAAAGTTGAATAAATTCTTTTTCTCTTTTGGAAGTGAGGAAGGAGCTTCAAGAAACCTTTTCTGCTAACCTGCACAGCTAGCCTCAGTTGGCAGCTAGGTACTGACTCCCCATGGCAGATGGCATTTAACGTTGTTAAATGTTAAATGTTAAATGTTGAGCCAGGGCTCAACAGTGAACCCCTCGCCTGCCACACCCTCCTCAGCCATCATGGTGAGGACCGGGAGGTGGAGAGAATATAAATGGTGGATAGATGGGCCCTGCTTTAGTATCACGCCCCCTAGGTGGTAGCTTGCCCATGAATGACTGGAGGACCCTGCTCTTATCCGTGAAGCATGGACTGGACTAGACACTGCTCCAGCTTTCTACTCCTGTCTGCTCAAAGTCTAAGCTTAAGAAAAGCCCATCCAGGTCTTGCCGAAGTTCTGATCCTTGCTCAGAATAAGGCAAGGTGCTTGGGAAGAGGTATAATTTTGGTTATTTTAGGTCTAGAGAATACCCGTAGGAGCACTCATGCATGTTGATCTGCTTTGTTCAGTTTAGGAGAGAAACAGGCTCAGCAATCAAACTGCCTCTGAGGCATTTGGTGTTCTAGATGATGAATATACCAGGTCCCCGGGAGAAACGATGTTCTAGATGATGAATATTCCAGGTCCTTGGGAGAAACGATTTTCTAGATGGTGAATATACCAGGTCTCCGGGAGAAACGATGTTCTAGATGATGAATATACCAGGTCCCCAGGAGAAACGATGTTCTAGATGCTGAATATACCAGGTCTCCAGGAGAAATGGTGTTCTAGATGATGAATATACCAGGTCCCCAGGAGAAACAATGTTCTAGATGATGAATATACCAGGTCCTCAGGAGAAATGATTTTCTAGATGGTGAATATGCCAGGTCCCCGGGAGAAACGATGTTCTAGATGATGAATATACCAGGTCTCCGGGAGAAACGATGTTCTAGATGATGAATATACCAGGTCCTCGGGAGAAACGATGTTCTAGATGGTGAATATGCCAGGTCCCCGGGAGAAACGATGTTCTAGATGATGAATATACCAGGTCCTTGGGATAAACGGTGTTCTAGATGATGAATATGCCAGGTCCTTGGGATAAACGGTGTTCTAGATGATGAACATACCAGGTCTCCAGGAGAAACGATGTTCTAGATGGCGAATATACCAGGTCTCCAGGAGAAACGGTGTTCTAGATGATGAATATGCCAGGTCCTCGGGAGAAACTATGTTCTAGATGGTGAATATACCAGGTCCCCAGAAGAAAAAATGCCATAGAACCAGCTTCGAAAACACATTTTTTTTTTTGGTCTTTTTGAGACAGGGTCTCTCTGCAGCCCCAGCTGTCCTGGAATTCGCTCTGTAGACCAGGCTGGCCTTGAACTCACAAAGATCAACCTGCCTCTGCCTCCCAAGTGCTAGGATTAAAGGCATGTGCCACCTCTCCCGGCTAAGACACATTCTTTAAGGAACAGTTCTGTTACATAAAACTCATCTGGTCAACACTGATGAATGTGAACATGTTTCTCACACATGTTTTTACCTTCAGAAATACATAGCCCCTCATAAAAGTCCTCATAAAAGTCCTTCTACAAAATAGTCTTTAGAAGATTTGACTCTGGCAGGCGTGGTGGTGCACACCTTTAATCCCAGCACTCACGAGGCAGAGGCAGATAGATCTCTGTAAATTCAAGGCCAGCCTGGATTACAGAGTGAGTTCCAGGATAGCTGGGGCTACAGGGAGACCCTGTCTCAAAAAGACCAAAAAAAAAAAAAGAAAAAGAAGACGACGACTTGACACTTGACTCTAGAAATGCCACCCAAGAGAATAAAGTGGACTGTTTCTGGTGCTAATAAATGTATTCTAATTTACTAGGTTAATTGTATTTTTTCCTAGTTAAACCTCTTCGCTCAGTCTAACTCAAGAGTTTTTGAATCACACAGTTTTAACAGCATCCTCAGTCAGCCAACACGATATCAGGTAAGCAAATTTAGCTTTTCACTATGTGTGGTTCTTGGCATGTCTCTGTGTGCTCCGAGTACATTCTTTACAATCTGAAAAAAAAAGAGAGACTTCAGATGGAGGGGACTTCAGAAATCATTCTTTTTCTTTTTTTCTTTTTTTTTTTTTCCCCCCCGTCTTTTTTAGACATGGTCGCCTGTAGCCCCAGCTGGCCTGGAACTTGCTATGTAGACCAGGCGTGCCTCAAACTCACAGATATCCCCTTACCTCTGCCTCCTGAGTGCTAGGATTAAGTGCACCACCATAGCTGGCCTCTTTCTTTTTCTTTTTAAGCTGAAGAAGAGGCTTTTTGTTACTATTGTTTTGCCTTGTTGTTGTTGTTGTTGTTGTTGTTGTTGTTGTTGTTTTTGGTCTTTTTGAGACAGGATCTCCCTGTAGCTCCAGCTAGCCTGGAACTCGCTGCATAGACCAGGCTGACCTTCAACTCACAGAGATCAGCCTGCCTCTGCCTCTGCCTCAAGATGCTGGGATTAAAGGCGTGTGCCACCACACCTAGCCCTTGCCTTATTTTTTTTTTTTTGTCTTTTAAGTCCTAAGGTTTGAACCCAGGGCCAGGCCTATGCCCAGCAAGCACTCTGCCACTGATGTACATGTCCAGTCCTTTCATTTGTACTTTTTGAGATAGGTTTTCTCTAAGTTGCCTGGTCTGGCTTCAAAGTCACTCTGGCCTAGGCAGGCCATAAACTTGCAGTGCAGCCTTCCAAGAAGGGAGGACTGCAAGTCTGCAGCGCCAGGCCAGGCAGAACACTGAAAATAAACTGTTACTATAATCTCCAAAGATTTCCGTACACCTTCTTCTGGAGAGTATGGTAAGAGATGCAGCATATCACAGTAAGAGATCAGCTTAGGGAGGCTTCTCGTTTCAAGGAAGTCTATTTTCCAAATGAGTGCTAACCTGTGTTATTTCAGCAGTTCAACTTTAAAATACCTTTTCATTTTAATGTTGTATATGAATCTGTATGCTGTTCTCAGGCACAGAGAGGATATATGTCTTTGTTTCCTCTGGCTAATCATTTTGATCATCAGATCTTTAGACTTTAATGGTGTAATGAGAATCAAGGAGTTTATAGTGTCTAGTGTGTTAATTAATGTGTATAATCCAAATTATTGAATGATACTATTCTCCAATGTATTTAAAATGCTGCTCCTAGGATGCAGACAAGAGTCTCTTAGAAAAATATTGAAGAAGAGGAACATAAAATTGTCTTCTTCACATAGTTGAAGTTTGATGTTGAATACGCCAGTTTTTACTTAGCTTCAAGTCCAATCACTTGCTCTGGTCATTCTGTAGATGGACGTATATACAATTTTCCTGGCATGTACTATGGCCTTTTAGTTTTTACTTTCAGTCTTCTTTTATTTATGAATTGTTTCCTTAGATTGTACCTTGAAATATTTTTCTGGTATATTATTTAAGACACCATTTAGGTATCTAATGAATTTTCTTGATCATCTTCTACTACTGCCCATTTTCTTTCTCCTTTTTAAGCTTTTCATTAATTCTTCTTTCTTCCCACACTGTTTGATTCCTACCATTTGTACTGCTTCCAATTTACCTTTGGTTCCTGTGCTGACTTTTTACCCTCTTCTCATACTTGTTACTTTATATATTTCCTTCTTTTTACTCACCGTAACACCTTCCTCCTCTACCAACCCTGGAGCTCTGAGCACACCAGACAAGTGGTGAGCTACATCTCCAGGCTCCTTTCTCTCCCAGCAGTTTCACTAAGTTGTTCAGCTGACCTTGACCTCACTGTACAGCCCAGACTGGTCGAACCTGGAATTTTCTTGTCTCTGCCTCCTACAGGGCTGACATTACAGCCCTGTGTCGCTAGGCTCAGCTTTGGCTGCCCATATTTTCCTTGGACTCTTTGTCATGACTACTTCACAATTTTACACAATTTTGCTTAAACAAAGGAATGGTATGCTTTCACTAATCCTTGAACCTTTTTAATGGCCATTCTTCATTTGACATTTGTTTTTTTTCCCCTTTTCTTAGACTCTTATAGTATAGATCCTGTGTATTATCTATTAATTCTTATTCAGTTTGAACCAAAATAAACTTTTTATGTAGCTACGTGGAGGAGGTTAGAACGTAGTTGTAGGCTATCAGGACCACATTCCAGGCTGGTAGGAATTTTCTTTGAAGTACACAGAACTGTGTGTGTCTGAGAGTTCATTTTTATTTTTCCTTGTGAAATATGGTAGTCTAAGACTATTTATTCATAGGCTGATGGCATAACTTGGAGGAGGAGGACTGCATGCTCAATGCCTGGGTTCCATCCTAGCACTGAAGGTGAATATTCATAAGTGGATAGTTACATATGTGAACAGCAGAAGAGCTGTGAGCTTCATTAAGAAGGCCACAGAGTCATAAATCCCATGGAATAGCTGACTGGACCTAAATTGGCAGTCTGGCCTTGCTGAAGCCTTGTCAGCCGGTCACTCCCAGGACTGAGGCAGTTTGTTTGTTTATGGACCCACCTGTTTTAAAGCCTTGAGATACAGCTCAGCCCAAGGAACCAAAAGAAGGCTTTCAAATTATCCAAGGACACCAGGCTGTGACATCTGATGCATTCCAGTTGGGCTCAGGAAATAAAATCTTCCACTTCAATTCATTAGGTGGCACATGTTCCACACGCGTGTAATGGAGTATCTGTCCTATGTCCGCTGTAAACTTATCTTGATAAGTATATATTCTTTGCCTATTGCAGGTCTGACTCTGGTTCTTATTTCTGAACTTTAAACTCCTTCCTTTTCCCTCTCCAAAATAAATCTAACAGATAGATGCTCCTTCCCTGGCACCACATTGGCAGTACCACTGGCAAACATGGTTTTGTCTTTCTAATTTCTCCTTTGAACTTTCATTCAAACTCCTGTAGATTTTGAACCAACAGATAAGGGAAGTGTCCAGCCATAAATATAAACCCTGGCCTTTTTCTTCCTGACACAAGGTCTCACTATATAATACTGGCTGAAACTCACATTATGTAGATCAGGCTGGCCTTGCTCTCACAGAGATCCACTTGCCTCTGCCTCCCGAGTGCTGGGATCCCATCACACCTGGCCTACTTGACATTTTCAGATAACCTTCCTACAACAGGGCCGTGAGAATCTCCACCTTCATGAAAGGCAGAGTTGGCCTCTGCTCTTTATTGTCCCTGTGGCTTCTGAGTAGTTTATAAGTTGAGGGATTCTTTTTCTTTTTTCAGATTTTTTTTTCTTTTCACAGGAAAACAGACACAATACAAAATGACAATAACAAAACAAAGCAACAAGAACAAGAAAGGGGGGGGGATTTCCATTTCTTCTGGTAAAATAAAGAATCAATCTCCTGGGCTTGGTATGTATTTCTCTCTTTTTTTTCCTTCTCCTTTTCTTTCTACTTTTCCTTGCTCTTTCTGGCTCTCAGCCTTGAGTTCTCATCTGAGAAAAAGTCTGGTTAATTTAGGGGGGGTCTCATCCCTAAACTTCCTAATCAATTTCTAGCTCCTGTTTAGTTATGTTACCCTCAGAAAAGGGTCACCCCAATCATCAGAAGGGAATCTGGATACCAACCACTCTGACTTCTTCCATGCTGAAAAGGGTCGGTGGGTGTGGCAACTGGGGACTCCCCCATTCAGAGGGGCAATTTAGAAGACTCCAAGCATAACTATAGAGGGAAAAAATCCTTGACTCCTGCCAGTGAAAGCAAAGTGAAGGCAGGAGTAGTTAGGTGCACGACGTAGAGGGGGCAGGAGAAGTGAGAACAGGATGATTCCAATGTCCAACTTACAAGTCCATTAGGATTTCTTGACCGGGGATTTCAAAGCATACATTTATAGTTTTCTCTTTCTTTTCATTTGGCCATGATGTCAGGACTCAGGATCTGCTTTTCTAATACTCAGGATATGAGTTTCTACTTAGTTGCAAGAAAGAAAGAGGAAATTTTATTACTGAGCATTAATTAATAACAATAGTGGACTTGTCCTTTGGCTGCAGGTGACCCCACTCTGTTAATCAAGGCCAAGATCTAAGGTTTTTATGCCTGTTTAACATTATTTCATATAACTTTATGCCTAATATGTGGAGGCACAATTTTCCAGGCTTTAAAAAGCAATATAATGACTATCTTGGGATGGAGAGATAGCCTAGCAGTTAAGAGCACTGACTGCTCTTGCAGAGGACCCGGGTTCAATCCCCACCACCCACATGGTGGCTAAGAACCATCTGTAACTCCAATTCCAAGAGAACTCCAGTTCCAGGGGAATCCAAGACCCCCCCCCAAAAAAGGTAAAGCTTCTTGCCTCTTAAACTGAATACCTGCAAGAAGGAAGGCGATAAGCCCTTGCTGTCAAAACCTGATAAGCATGGGAAAGATATTTGAGACCACACTTGCAATGTACAGAGGTTCTCTGGAATACCAGAAGAGTGTTACCAAAGGCCACAAACAATGATATGCAAATATAGGTCTCCTTGAGTCAAGAAACAAAGAATCCTCCATCAGCACCAGCTACACCTCACCTGCCTGGAAATACTGTGCAGCAGTGGCAACCATATGTCTTGTATATCCCAAATCTAATTAGCTATAAGGAATAACCCATGGCTCATGCGCACAAGCTTACATCCTCTAATGGTTATATTTAACAATATTATTCACATTTAACAAAAATTAATTCATGGATTAAATACCGTCCAAACATCTGTTTCTATACCAAAGTAACCTACCCTAACAATTAGTACTGTTTATAAATTACCTATATATCTAATTGCTTTGTGCTTCATCCTAGGATTGAAAGGTTATCCTGGACAAACTGTTCAGCCCATGAAAGGAAAACAGCCAGAATTGACCAGAGTCCAAGACAACAGCTCCAGAGAAAGTAGGACTGTTTTGCTTCGCATCCACCTGTGCCCCTTTTTAAGCCTAGGGAACAATCTGTAAGAGGGGGCGTGGTAGAATGTAAGGGTTGCCGATTGGGGTGAGTGGTGAAACTACAGCAATATAGTCTAGACACTCATTTGATTCAACTTGATTAACATACAAGCCCCCCAGCTCGGATGGTGGGACTCATGGGATGTGTGGGTTTGGGACCACTGCTTGCAAATTGGTTACATGAAGGATGATTGTACTCATAAATTTATTACTTATTGTAAAAAATGAAAAAAAAGAATAGGTGAATTAGAAAAAGAAAAGAAAAACGAAAAGAAAAAGTAAAAGAAAAAAAAAATGTCATAGGAATGCATTACTCAGCAATTTGAATGGATAGTAATTAGAATATATTGGACAGGAATATAGGATAACCATTAAATAAAATCATTCCCAAATTGATATCTTTAATTTGTTTAAATGCATATTTTGTAATAAATATTATCTATATACTTCACATCAGGCATTAATGTTCTGACATAGAAACTAGAAAAATGTGATTTTAAATAAAATTCAACAGTTATTAAATGATAGATACCATTAAAAAAAAGAAAGTATAGCCGGGCGTGGTGGCGCACGCCTTTAATCCTAGCACTTGGGAGGCAGAGGCAGGGGATCTTTGTGAGTTCAAGGCCAGCTGGTCTACCAAGTGAGTTCCAGGCCAGCTGGGGCTACAGGGAACCCTGTCACGTAAGACCAAAAAAACAAAAAAAAAAAAAAAAAAAAAAAGAAAAAAAAAAAAAAAAGTATAACGAAAAAGATAGTCATTTTTAAAGGTTTTCTGGTCATTTAAAAAAATTTTTTTTAATATTTTTTTTGGTATGTGTATGAATGTACTGTCTGCATGTAGGTTTGTTGCACCCCCATGTCATTGCAATGCTGCGGAGGTCAGAAGAGGGCT
>VZQC01010207.1:0-98379 GCA_009823505.1 Rhizomys pruinosus
AAAATATAAAAATTTTACATAGCAATGGGATTTCATACAATATCTCACTATATATTTTATAATGTGGAAAGTGGTTTAAGCACACATTTTTTTCAGCTTTTTATCATTTCTTTATAGTGATTAATTTCAAAATATTTTTTCTAGATGTTTGAAGTATACATTACATTATTGTTGCCCAAGCCATCCTATTTTACAACAATAGCACCAGACAATCTTGGTCCTGTGTGTTCTTAGTACTCATTAAGTACCCTTACCCAGATCTTCCTCTCCTACCTTCTCCAGCCTCTGGGAGACATCATTACATGCTCAACTCTGTGTAGGAAATTTTTATTGATGGCAACACATGAGAACATATGGTGCTTGTCTTTTGTGTCTGTTTTATTTCAATCAATGTAATAATCTCCAACACAAATGAAAACATTCTGTATATCTTTATGACTGAATAGTATACCATTTTGTGTGTAGAGCACATTTTTATCCAGTTATCAGTTGTTTCCATTTCTTAGATATGATGAAAAATGCTGCAATAAACTTGGAGTATATTCTCAAAACACCAGTATCATTTCTTTTTTATATAACCCTTGTGAGTGTGAATCACGGCTTATATATGTTCATTTCTAATTTTTGATAAGTACTCCATATAGTTTTCCATAACAGATGCACTAATTTACATTTCTATTAACAGTTTGTAAGATTCCCCTTTTTTTCTGTATCTTTGCCATTTTTTGGCAATAGTCTTTTTTGGTAATAGTCATTATTACTGGAGTGGGATGATATTTCATTTGCAATTTCTTGATGATTTGTAATGTTGAATATTATTATATGCTGACCAATAATTTGTATGCCTTCTTTTGAGAAATATTCAAGTATATTCCCCGTTTTCAGTTGGGTTATTTGATTATTTTAGATTAAATTTTTAAAGTCTCTTATATATTCTGGATATCAACACCTTATAAGCACAGCAAATATTTACTTTCAGGGTGCATGTTGCTTTTCTTTCTGTTGGTTTGGTTTGCTCTTAGAAATTTTAAATGGAATAGAATCGCCTGTCTACCTTTGCTTTTGTTTCTCATATCCAAAACATTCTTGCCTGTTGCAATATCACATGTTTTTCCACCTAATCTGCTGTGGCTTCAGACAGTACATTTAAGTCATTTAAGATACTTTGAGTTGGGTTTTTTTTATAATGTATGAGAGAAAGATGAGAGATGATTCTCCAACATTTGATTATCTAGTATTCTGTGCACTGTTTGTTGAAATGATCCTCTATTGCCCACTGCATGGTCTTATCAACTGTGTTGATAATCAGCTTGCCTTTGATGCATGTTTGGGTTCTGACCTCCCTATTCTATACAGTTAGTGTACTTGTCTGGTTGCTAATATTAAACTATTTTGATTACTACAGATTTACAGTATATTTTAAAGTCAAGTAAGGTAATTACTTTTTATTATTGAACAAGACAGCTTTGGTTACTGAGTGCTTATTGTAGGTCTAAGTAACCTATAGGATTTTTTTTTTAGTTCTGTGAAAGGCACCATAGGTATTTCTACAGAGATCCCATTAAATTTGTAAATCGTTTTTGGTTGTGTGGACTTTTTAATAACACCCAATCTTCCTTTCTGTAAAAGTGAGATGTTTTGGGATTTTTGTTGTCCTAATTGCTTTCAGCAGTTATTTTTTTAATATTTATTTATTATTTTATGGGTATGACTGTACTGCCTGCATGTGTGTAAGTGTACCCATGTCATGCAATGCCTGCAGAGTGCAAAGGTCAGAGAAGAGTGTGGGATGTTCTGGAATTGGAGTTATCAATAGTTGTTAGCCACCAGATGAATGCTGGGAATTGAATCCTAGTCCCCTGGTTCTCTGTCAAAGTGGTTATTGCTTTTCACAGCTGATCCATCTCTCCAGCCCCATCAGCAGTTATTTTCAATAGATGTTTACTACAAACTGTGAAAAGCCCTTTAACAATTAAGTCTTAGCTTTTGGACCCATAGCCCCAGATAAACAATGGGCTTTCTGATGCATTTATGCAGATATTTAAATTTTATTATCTTTCATGAATTCAAATTCATTGCCTCTCTCATTTGTTGGGAATTTAATGTAAAGAATTTTTTAAAATCCCTCTCCTTTGACTATTATGGTTACATGCACACACACACACACACACACACACACACACACACACACGGTGCCATCCAATGGTTAGCTGTGTTTAGGGTTGACTATTGGACTTAGATAACCTCTCAGGGAGTGAGTCTGTGCAGAAAACTGATTCCTCTTCCCTGGGCATACATTGTTTACCTGCAGCTCTTTATTTTGGCATCAGACCCCTTTAATTTTTTCCTATTCACTTTGGTATGATAACTGGTTTTGTTATTATATAGAGATATTTTTGGATAGCATAAGGTGGAGATATCACTGGTGTAGCTTCTCTATCATGTCTAAAATGCATTAAGATTTAGCAGTTATTACTCTTGCTTATATATTCTTTACACCCTCTTCATTGTTGAGCTCTCCAGTAGCAAATTCCAAGTCTAGTGTAGGAGCCAGAAAATATGACTAACTTCAGAGTATTCAGGGGCACAAGAGAAACTGGTCCTGGGCTTAGTCCTAAATGGGGATGATGGTAAACGGAATGGGCGGGTTCTGACCAGGTAGGCGGAGTAAGTGAAAGTTCACACAACAGATCTCACATCCCCAGACTAATCCCAAAGGAAGAAGATAGTGGAAGAGTTGGCAGGTTCTAATTAACTTACTAGGCAAGTCAGAATCTCTCCAGCAGCTTGGCTAGGCCTAGTCTCAGAGAAGGAATATGCAAAATCAATGAGGGGAATTCTGACTAGATAGGTAGGGTAAATAATGAGCCTTTTTTTATGACACATTTTAGAAGGTCAAGTTAGATAATCTATAAGAAAATGCCAAGTTCTGTGGAAATCAGAGAATTTCGTATATTTGTAAAGTAATATTTTATCTTGCAGATTTGTACCTTTTGGAATTATGAATCTAGAAAATGTCTCAATTCCCAACCTAGAATAGTTTATATATTTTTTTCATATATGTATGTGTTTCTATGCACTCAAGTGCACATATGTGTGCATGGATGTATGGAGGTCTGAATATAACCTTAGTATTATACCTTACTTGCAATTCACCATTTCTAGAGACAGTGACCTGGAACTTTCCCACTTGGTTAGGTTTTTCTGGCCAGAATGACTCAAGGATTCATCTGTGTCTCCCTCCCAGCCTTGAGATTACAAGCAGGCACAACCATGCATCACCACAGAGGTGGTTTTTTTGTTTTTGTTTGTTTGTTTGTCTGTTTTGAGACAGGGTCTCCCTGTAGCCCCAGCTGGCCTGGAACTCACTATGTAGACAAGGCTGGCCTTTAACTCACAAAGATCGGCCTGCTTCTGCCTCCCAAATGCTGAGATTAAAGGCATGTACCACCACGCCCAGCTAAGATGAACATACAGCATATTGACCATACATATATATTTTGGTCACTTTGAGACAGGATCTTTCACAGAGGTGGCTTTAACATTATTTCTAGGGCTCAGATTCAGTTCCTCATGATTGCAAGCAAGCAAATATCAACTAGGCTATCTCTCCAAATGGGACAAAATATCCAAATATTTTGGACAAAATATCCAAATATTTTGAGCCTATAAAGGACATTGCCATTCAAGCAAACCATTACATTCTACTCCCCCCATAGGTCCATATAAAATGCAAAATGCATTTCATTCACCTTTTTAAAGGTCCCAATATTCATTACCAATCAATATTATTCAAAAGTTCGGAGTCCAAAATCTTTTCTGAGACTCAAGCAATCTAACTGTAAATCCCTATAAAATCAAAACACAAATTACATAATTCCAACATACAATGCAATTGAATAAACATTCCTAATCCAAAAGGGAAAAATGGGGGTATATTGAGGAAATACTGGACCAATATTACATCAGAAACCAGTAGGGAAAACACCAAATCCAGTAGCTCCACATTCAACTTTTAGGACTTTACTTCCAAAGGACTTACATGGCCCAGCCTCTCCAGTTTTGCTGCATGCATCATACATTTGTCTCTTAGGCTGGCACCTCCCTGTATGCAGCTCACAGTGGCAGATATCTCTCAATCTTAACATCTCCAGCATCTTGGCATCTCCACTGCCAAGAGGCTTCACATTCACAACTTCACACAATGGCCTGCCAGGGCCTTATTCATGCAGCGACACCCCTGCTTCGTGTTTTCTGGCCTCAGCAGCTCTCTGAATCCACCAGTGAAGCAATGACCCCTTCACTCTTCCTTTTTTCATGCCTCTATAGCCAGCACTACCTGGACACTGCCACGTTTGGCTGCCAATTTGGGATTCAACCTGGCCTACTTCATCCTTATTAATTGTAGCTTTGGTGGGTTGCAATTTTCTAGTAGGAAACATTGTTCTTTTTCCTTTCAAGAACTGGAGGCTTAAGTTAGGCGTGGTCTTGCAGTGAAGGTACTGTTTCTATTGTTTAAGGGCAAATTTCCAGGGTTCTCCCTTAAAAGCTTTAACCTTTTTATCAAACAGAGCTTCTCCTTCAGCACAAGCCCTGGCTTAATCTTTCCAGTGCTCTTTTTCAATCCAAACTGTAGATCCTATATTCCCTCTGCTTTACTTGTTTTTCTTTCCTTGTACATCTCCATAATATTCACCATTAATAACCATGCCACTGACTCCATGTTAGGTTGTCTTGAAGTTTCCTCTGCCAAAGAACTTAGTCCCTTGCTTTTTAAATTTAGCCTCAGGCAAGCTCTTAAACTTGTGGGCAGTCTGCAACCAGATACTTTGCCAAAATATACACATTGCTGCTCAAGTTCTTATTTCCATCTGGAAATACTTTGCTCTCTGCACTACTTTCTTCCAGGCTCCTACTAGAACAGCCCATTAAACTCTGCTTATAGCCATCAACTGTTAGTCTAATCCAAATGTCCAATGCCTTCCACGTTCCTCCAAAAACCCACATGGTCACATTCTTCTCAGCAATACCCCACTCTCCTGGTATTCGTTACTTTTTGTTGCTGTGATAAAATACCAAGGACATGGGATCTTATACAAGGTATAGTTTATTTGGCTTACCATTCCAGAGAAAGTCCATAATTGCAATGGATGCATGTTGATAAAGGAGGACTGAAAAGAAAGCTGTATGATCACATCATCCATCAGGCACAGGAAGCAGAGCCAGACTGGATATGGGGCAATGCTTAAGAACTCTCAAAGCATACCCTTAATGTGATGCTTCCTCCAGCAAGGCCACACCTACTAAACCTCCCCAAAAGCCCTGCCAACTGGGGACCAAATATCCAACTACATGGAGCCTATGGGGAACATTCTCATTCAAACTACCACACCAGATGTTTGCTCTTAGACACACCATTACAGGAGGAAATAAGCTTAGAGATGTTCTGGCTTCTCGTCCATTTACCCTTTCTCAGAACGTTCTCTTCCTCTGCTTCCTGGGCCATCTAAACATTGCTCATGTTTTACTGTCCATTTCTCAGATCACCATCCAGATCATCAAATTACATCATCACGTCTCCTTCTCAGTTGTTTATATGCACTCTTGCATCTAGAGAAGGCATTAATTACATTGAATTAATTTATTAAAATTGATTTGCTTTAATTTTTACCTCTTTAGAATAAAGCATGATAGTACGGTTGAATACAGAAACTATGTTTCCACACAGGCAAACTAAAGACAGATTTATTGTCCCTGCAAGATCCTCTAAAGAAATTTCTTTACTACAGGTATTTTTCCATTAAATTTAAACTCATGCAGCTACAGAGAAACAGTGACCTATATATGTAAACTAGTTTTAACTGTTTTAAATCCACACAAATAATTTAGTACCAATATTTTTTCCTCTCCTATTTAGTAGCAATCTTGGTTGATACTGATTTAAATTAATCCAATCCTTATCAATCAATTAATCTTAATAAGCATCCTTGCCCTTACCTATGCAAGCACCAAGGTATGATTTGTTTGCAATTTTGAAATCAATATTTTTGTTCATACTCCATATCCCTGGACACATGAAAATGCCTCTTTCTGTATTAATACATTCATGACTCATAAAAAAAAATGCAAACAGAAACTTCCTAAAACTCCACTTTGATAAGTTTAACTTCTATACCCAAGAAATAGATGCAAACCTCCAAGGAAAAGTAATCCCCATAAAACAAGTCATTTCATCAAAAAATTGGCAACCGTTGACATTGTAATACCTTGCAACAGTGTTTGTAGCTTCATGTGGTGATCATTATTAATATAAATGCCTGCAATACAATAAAGCACTGCCTTGATGAAATAGAAAGACCTGAAATAATTACAAATAAGTAACATACAACCCAGAACTGCCAGCTTTAACACTGAGGGTAATTCTGCTTAATAAAAATCACTTTTGAAAAGTATAGCAGATTATAGAACAACTAATTATTATCAGAATCTATTCTGGAAAGAATGAGTGTTTCAGAAACACCCAGAGGCATATGCAGTCATCAGCCAAAAATTGATTATTCACAGGTGGATTCCTCGCATCGCAGTCCCCATCACAGCAGATTTCCCTGCTCAGCTGCTCACACCACCTCAGGCCACCGAAGCTCTACAGCTTGCATTTCTGCTGCTTAGTCAGAGTGGCTTACCCTTTGCAAATTATGCAGGTCTTGAGCATCCCAGTCCTCAGGCCTAGCTTTGTGAGGTCCCACTGCCTTTCCTGGGCTCCTGCTGCCTTTGCCCTCTCGGGTGCCTCTTCCAGGTCTGCAGGTGAGTTCATGCCTCCAACACATCTCTGGTTCTCCTTACATCAGTAGTCCTGGCTGTTCCCTAAAGCGCCTTTAGTACAAATCGAATCTTTCTAATCCCTTATTTCTCTATCATAGCATAGCATCTCAGGCAACCGGGAGTCTAAACTGACACAGAGAAATTTCTTGTTGTGACAGCAACTTTTAGAAGGTGCCCTGGAAAGGGCCCAAAACAGAAAAATGGCAAAAATGGAAAACCAGATATTCTATCACTCCAGGTAGAGCCTATTTATATAACCACATATATTACAACACTTAGTACGATTATAATCAATCATTCATACAGATTTTCATCTTATTGCTCCATTTAAACCTTACTAAACTAAACCTATGGATCTATGTCATCCTTTTATTTCCAATGGGTAACAAAGTACCTAGGGTAGATAGAACTCATCAAGTAACTATTAACTGAATACAGATTGTAGAAAAATTACTCAGGAGGCTTCTTGTTTATACTTTGTGGAGTGTCCCAATTTGAACCAATAGAGAAAAAAAATTACAACCTGGCATTATTAGCTAAGAAAACATGTAAAGGGACAAACATCATCCAAGTCAATCCCTCAGAATTATTTCATATAACTTACTGAATTGAACAAAATGAAATTTGATAATCTAATTGAAAGAACAAATAAAAAGTAAATTTGTAAATACTATCATAGATTTATATTTCTGATAAAATTAGGTTCCTTTTTATTTCACCAACACTGAGACATTCATCCCATCTCTTTAAATCTTTCTTTATCACTTTTTAATAATTCATCTTTTAATGATGGTCAACTCCATACCAGGCACTGTGCAGAGATAAAATATTCCCTATAGTCAAATTAAGTGTGTCATAAAAACAACTCATTATAAGAAACATGATATTTTCTGTGCTGACCTGAGTAGAAACTTCTGAACTGAAATCTATGAGATGCTTCTTTAGAACTAACTTGTCAGGGTACAGATATTGAAGTGTTTTTATAAAAGCTATCTATTATGGAAGTTCTCTTAATAATGAGAAAAGCAGGGCAGCGATAGAGGCAAAATATAAACAAGGATATGATATTGAACAAATCAACAAACAGTAGGCAGAGGATGATCCTTCAGGAAAAATCTCAGGTGTTGGCTATTAATGCAAAGGCAAACAGAATGGACTTGGCGAGTAGATTAAAAGAAAGCCTCTGCAAATTAACATCATCAACTTGTTAGGTTACAGGAACGCCACGGACACAAACCTCTGAGTGGGTACTATTGGGATGATTTGGCTTTTGGGCAGGCCTGTGAGGAATTATGCAGATTACTGTGAGGTAAGGAGAGTCTTCTTAACTGTGACAGGTACCATTCTATGTACTGGGGGCCTAGACAAGATGGAAAGCATGGAAAGTGAGCTGAGGATGAACACCCATCGCTCTGCTTCTTGACTGCAGATATAATGTGACCTGCTGCTTCAAGGTCTTCACAAAACAATGTACCTACCATGATGGACTGTTCCCTAAAACTGTGAGAAAAATTAACCCTTGCCTTCCTTGTTTAAATTTCTTTTCTTCAGGGTATTTTTCACAGCAACAAGACATATAACTAATAAACAAAGGGAGACAGGAAGGAAAATGATAAACAAAGAAGGAGAATAAGGTCATGTAATACCATGTCTAGTTCTTTCCTGTACAAATCCACATTATGTTATTGTTTTAAGTTCTTATGCTTTACAGTTTAATGAATAATATAAACAAGGATCTGTTAAGATTCTCCAGTATGCAATAATTAAGAAAAATTAGATTGCATGAGAAAGAGCAGGTAGAGAGACTTTCAAAAAGTACTCTCTTGTAGTACATGTGTTTGTTAACCTTGATTTTCAACTTGATAGGATTTAGAATTGCCATTAAAAAGCAAAAAACTATGGGCATGCCTGTGCAGGAGTCTCTGTATTAAGTTAATTCAAGTGAGAAGATCCACCTTAAATGAAAGCAGAAACATTTCATGAGGCTTGAGTCTAGGACCGAATGAAAAGGAGAAAAAGAGCTGAGCATCAAAAGTCATCTCTCTATGCTACCTGACCACAGATGCAATGTGACCATTTGTGTGCAGACCTTGCCACCAAGACTCCCTGCTTTGACGAGATGTATTCTCAAACTTTGAGGCAAAATAAGCCTTTCCTCCTTAAGTTGCTTTTCTCAAGTATTTTGTCACTACAAGAAAAGCAATAAGGTACATAAAAGAAGAAAGGGAGAGTCAGAATACTACAGTTTCAAAACTATCATTGTCAAATACACCTGGAAAATAGTGATGAGGCATGAATGTAAACTCTTATTGAATGGTTTTGGTTCAGTGATTACCTAATTAATGGGAATTATTTTAATAGGGAATTATGGGATGTAAGCCAACTCAGAACATCTTGAAGAGGTAGTAAAAAGACAGTATAGAGAGATGGTTAGAATTCTAATTCTTATGAAATGTTTCATTGTAAGATGTGGAAAGGAAATGAACTGAACTGGCTTCAGCGACTGAGGTTTTCTAGTACTTCCAGATTGTTGTAGATTTTGCTTGTTTGATTACTGTAGTTTGTAATTCTGAGTTATTTAATTGGAAGATCCAGAAAAAGCACTTAATATGCAGAAGAGGCATAAATGACAAAGTGTTGTTTCTGAAAAGGTGACACTGAAGAAGCTATGACAACGTGTATTAGCCATCTTTTATGTCACTCAGGTAAAATGCCTGACAGGAGGGATGTACTTTTGCTCAGATCTGAGAAGGTATGGTCTGTCGTGGCAGGGAAAGCATGGCAGAGTTTACAGTGGTAAGATTATGTACATGGGACCCTTCATATCTTAATGGACTAGGAGACAGAGAGAGGACAGGAAGCAGGACTGAGCTATAAAGCCTCCAGGCCCAAGCAAATTGATCCTCCAGGGAACCTTACCTCCTAAAGATTCTGTAAGTTTTCCCAGACAAGTATTCAAACACAAAGACATGTAAGGGGCATTTTATACCCAAATCATAATATCCCACTCCTGGAAGCACAGTTTTCCTAGCATCTCATAATGAAAATACATCAAGTACCACATCAAACATCTCTATTGTCTCAGCAGTCTCAACACAATTCAAAATTCCAAAGTCTCTTCGGCAACTAAAGGTAACTTCTTAATTAAGAGCCAGCCACTTTCAAATCAAAAAGACAAGTTACACATTTCTAATACATAAAAGAACAGAATAGGCATTCTCATTTTAAAAGAGAAGAATTAGGCATAACACGGAAAAGCTGGACCAACAGGTCAAAGGCCAGATCCTCAAGCTCTGGTTCTGGCATCTAGGGCTCTTGGTAAAATTACTGGAGCTACCACAGGTTCTGTCTATGCCACTTGCCACAATTATGTCCTGTCTCACAAGACAGATCCATTTAGTACCTACAGATGTTTGTGGAAAATTACTGGAGCTACCACAGGCTCTATCTATGCCAGCTGTTTGTGGAAAATATTACTCAAATCTTAGCCTTACCAGTACCCTAGGATATCAGAATTTAGGGGTAACCTTCATAGCTTCACAAACAACAAACCTAGGTTCTCCATGTAAGGAATTCTCTTGAACCACACACTGGGCAGCCTCAAGATTCTTGGGCACCCTGAGGCAAACCTCCACCACACTCTTATTTGTTCATGCTTCATTCCTAAAAAACTAGTTCTTGAAAAATTTCAGCTTCTGTTGTCGGATTAAGCTTTAGCTGGTCCCCATGGAACATAGTTATAGCCACTGCTGTGTACTTTTTCTCTGAACTTGAGAACACTGTTCTGTAAACCCTTCTACCAACAGTTTACTCAGAAGAGTCTATCTTTTTCACTGGCCTTTAAAAGTTTGCATTTTTACATCATAGCCATCTCAGCTGATTGGGTCTTTACCTCAGGGATTTTTTTCTCATTGTTGTAGCAAAAAAAAGTTTCTCCTTAATGGGATTAAACTCTTTAACCATTTTAGCCATGTTCTTTTCAAACTCTTTGGGAACTCAACTTAAGTAAGTTACTGTGCTAACTTTTTCTTTGTCAAACTAGACATTATTCACATCTTTCTCCATGATATGTTTTCTTTTAATGTGCATCTTAATGAATGCAATAAGCAGTAGCCAGTTCACATCATGAATATTAGGCTCTCTCAAAACTCTTTTACCAAACAACTTTTAAAATTCAGCACCATTCAAGGTTTCAGACAAAACACAGCCTGATTCTTTGCCAGAAAATAATAGAAATGATAAGTACTTATCCTTTTTCTGAAACCCCATGTGCTCAATCTTTAGTGAACACACTTCGAGCAACATAAAGGTGTTTTAAACTCCTACTTGAATGTCATCCGATATGTTTTATGAAATTCTAAGGCGTTTTTAATCAACAGGTCAAAATTCTTCAATATTCTCCTCCTAACAGGTTTAGAAGGCCAGGTTTATTTGAGGTATGAATTTTCTGTCTTGATTTTCTCATCTCTGTGACCAAATACTTGACAAGAAACAAATTGAGGGAAAAGGATCTATTTTGATTTATGTTTTGAGCACATACAGACCATCAAGGTGGGGAAGACATGGTGGAGTTCATGGAAGCAGGAGCTGTGGCTAGACTCTTCAAATCTCAAAGGACGAGGAGACAAAGAACAGACAAGAACCAGCCCACGCTCTGGAAGCTCCAGGTCCTCCCTCTGAACCCTACTTCCTCCAGCAACAGTCTACCTCCTAAAAGTTCTATCATTTGCCTCAGACAGTATAACTAGTTGGAACAAAGTGTTTAAGCACATGAGGCTATTTGGGACATGTTATATCTAATCATCATAACATGAAGAAAATAGCTGAAGATAAGAAAAGGATTTTTTTTATATATTATATAGTAACCAATAAAGAATACCAGAATGTGCTGGGTGTGGTGGCATATGCTTTTAATCCTAGCACTTGGGAGGCAGAGGCAGGTAGATCTCTGTGAGTTCAAGGCCTCCACCTCGTCTACATAAAGAACTCCAGGCCAGCTGGGACTAAAGGGAGACCCTGTCTCAAAAAGACACAAAATTAAAAAAAAAAAATCCCACAAAAACAAAGAATACCAGAATGTATCAGTACACAAGACTTTCATGAATATTTAGTAGAAGATAGCTGAAGTCCATTTCAATTCATACAACCATCATTTCTTTTGAACCAAAAGTATTTTCATCTCCTGGAAATTATGACTGAAGGAAGATCAGGCAGGAAAATGACCATCACTTTTAATTTATACTGATTTACAGTGCTACTAATTACCCAAATTAATCCTTACCCCAAATATTTTCATGCATCCATAGAGAAAGTGATAGACATGTTCACCAGGATTGGAGCAGTGCCAGACAGGTAAGTTACAACAGGGAATTTAAAAAGCATTGTCATGAGTAAGGTAGAAAGTTTAAGGTATATGAGCTCTAAAACTAAGTAAAAATAATGGAGGAAGAAGGAAGTCCTGCACCCTGGAAGAAAGTTGAAGCTTGATGCAAAAGGTCCCAGAAGAGAAATAGGTCAGCATAGGGAAATGAAGAATCAAGGTTGGGAAGGAGTTTGTGTAATACATAAGATAACTGCTTGGCATGGTGGATCACACCTTTAATCCCAGCACGTGGGAGGCAGAGGCAGATGGATCTCTGAGTTCAAGGCCAGCCTGGTCTACATAGTGAGTTCCAGGACAGCTGTAGCTACTGGGAGACTCTATCTCAAAAAGACAAAATAAATATATTAATTAATTAACTGAATGAGTGCACCTAAAACTACATACATTTCAGGTGGCACTGGTTGTAAGTAATGAAGCAGCTAATGTTGAGTTAGCTGTTGAAGAAACTCATAACAAGTGAAGTAAAAACAGTGAAAAACTAGGAATTTTATTAATCAGGATGGTGATGTTATCCAAGATAAGTCAGGGGCTAGGATGTTCAATTGATAGAGGACTATCTTGATTATTTTGATGCATTTGTAAGCATGATTTATGGGTACTTATTTGAA
Source organism: Rhizomys pruinosus (assembly GCA_009823505.1). Lineage (NCBI taxonomy): Eukaryota > Metazoa > Chordata > Mammalia > Rodentia > Spalacidae > Rhizomys > Rhizomys pruinosus. The sequence continues at coordinate 12,814 of VZQC01010207.1, forward strand.
CCAGCTCCTGGGAAATATTCTGGATTTGCAGGACAAAATAAAAGTTAAGCTACTTTTTCTCAAAAAAAAAAAAAAAAAAAAAAAAGAAAAGAAAAAGAAAAAGTAAGTACTACGTTACAGAGGATTGAAAACTCACTAAGCCTGTTGTCTTATAGGAAATATTGCCTTTGAAACAAGTCCATTTTTACAAAACCTACACTTTATTGACAGGAAAACTCCTAGCAAATGATATTTCTGCTTTGCACGCTCAGTAGAAAACATGTATTCACTAACCAGATCATCAGATCATTTTTAGACAGACAACACATTTTTCTTCCTTCTTGAAAATCATTATAAGAAAGCTGGGTATGGGGCATGGTAATCCTCATCCCTGGACAATGCAGGTAGGGATTTCACAAATTCCAAACCCAAGCTGGGTTGCAGGAAAAGAAGAAAAAAATGAATACATAATATGAAAGTCAGAGAGGTCCCACAGAATTAATATTTAATCATTAACTTATTTAAACCATTTTCACACTATGGTTATTAAAAAAACAGTAAAATATTATAACAGAATAACAGCAATTACTATAATTTACTTAATACTCATCCAAGAATACTAAAGCATTTTTTACACACCATTCTATAAGTCCTGCCTAAGAAATCGTGAAAGGGATGGAATAGTCATCATTTAGTACATGAAGAAAGAAAGACTAAAAAATCATTTAACTAGATTCAAACCCACATGTCGATTCCAAAGCTTGTTTACTAACTATTTATTTACTTCACTATGCAAAAGAGCTAATTTGTGGGAATCTTGGGAAAATTTCAAAGCATATATCCTTGTTCAAAAATTCTTGAGAATTTAAAAAGAGAAACCACAGCTCATTAAAAATAGGTGTGAAGCCTATGTGAACTTGGAAGCACACACACCAAGAAGCAGGGTTTAGCACTCATAAAAAGGAGTGTATACCTTTAAACTGTAGGTTTCTGAACTATTCTACTGAGGGAGACCACTTGTCATTTAAAATAATGAGGGTATCCATTACAGAGACTTATTAACACTACGTGTGAGCTTGAGCATATTCTACTACATAGATTTTAAGAAGAGCATGAGAGCAGAGCTGTCTCCATGAGCACTGGCTCCATGTATAAGGTCACTAGGAAAAGACGCTGGGCTGAGTGTGATGGTGGTTCACTCCTATGACTCCAGTATGTGGAAGAAGAATGAGGCAGGGGCATTGCCACAAGATTAAGGCAAGCCTATCCTATGTAGGAAGTAAGTTCCAGGCTAGCCTAAAGTATAGAGAGAGATGTCTCAAAAAGCAATTAATAATATAAAGAAGTACCATGTTTAAATGACAAGCTGTCTTTCTCACTAGAATAGTTCAGAAACATACAGTTTAAAGATATACACTCTTTTTTATGAATGTTAAAGCCTACTGCTTAGTAAGTATATATTAAATAAAATAAATGAGACGCTCATTTGTGACAGTAAATCAGCAGCCCACAATAAATTCCAATGTAAGTTAAATGTTACAATTAGACAAATCTCACAGCCACTTTAGATTGACATTCATAAACTCACATTACTATTGTGTCAGAACATTAGGAATAAAAATTATGGAGTTGAAAAGGGACTATAGGCTGGGTATGGTGGTGCACATCTGTAATCCCTACACTTGGGAGGCATAGGCAAGCAGATTTCTGTGAGTTCAAGGACAGCCTGGTTTACATACCAAGCTCCAGGCCAGCTAAGACTAAAGGAGACCCTGTCTCAAAATGACAAAAAAAAAAGAAAGAAAAGAAAAGGGAATGTAATTAATATTACTTTATAAAATATGATTTTGTTATATATAAAATCCCTAAGACAGCTTGTATTATAGAAAATATGTCTCCCTTTAGGGAGTTATAGAATGCTTACCATTGACTCCATATTTCTATCATCAACTGGTAGGAATGAATGGAAATGAGATTTGAAGAATGATGTATAATGTATTATATAAGACACTTTCTTTGGAGGCACCATTGAATATATAACTGAATTCTGAAGGATATAGAGCAAGAGGTATGTTCATTTCCAGACCACTAGGCACATGATGTTAGCTGTTCTGGTCTTTTTGCCTGATATATGTACAGGTGCAGTAACATATGCTAATCGCTGACTATGAAAATTTGACACTGTCCCCCACAAAATGGAAATTTGTTGGGTTATCTATTACTCACAGGCAGAAGTTGAACAATTACCAGATAAGTCTCTTTAACAAAAGCTTAGATTCAGAATCAGTGATGAAAGATAAAGTTTTCACAACCAAATTTTGGAATGGGATAATTGTGGAAAAATTTAACATTATATTAGGAAGTAACTGGCTGGCAATTGAGTCAGTGTGGGAGAAGATTACAGAATAAATGAGGAAGGGGTGTATGTTTTCTCATCACTCCCAAGCACCTCAAAGGAACAAAGTAAAGCCAGGCTGGGCTGTCTATAGTCAGGAATCAAGCCACTTGACAGAAATACAAAACAATTGGGATAAATAAAAGAGTATTATAAAACAACCAAATGTAGAAGAAGGAGAAAAAGACCCAATTGGAAACTTGAGCATGGCAAATATATGACAAAAAGCAAGGTAAAGAGGAACAAGAAACACAAGAAGGGGCACAGGTTTGAGAGGGAAGAATGTAAGGAAATACACTTTTCCACTCATAGTTAAGGTGTTGATCATAGCATCCCAGGGCAAATTTCAATAAACTAATTTAAATAAACACAGGCTGGAGAACAAAACCCATGTGGAGATCCTGATTTCAAAATCATTTTCAAAACAGTGACAGAGTCTTGGAAACTGATGAGACAGTAAAAGAAAGAGAAGGTGGCTAAGGATAAAAGCTGAATATCACCTACCTGAAAGTATGTGTGGCAGCATTGTGAAGCTGTCCTTGGAGACTCAGAACCATGAAAATATATTGCCACAGACTCCATAGTGAAAGAGCATTCTCCTATTAATCTGCTAATAGTACATCAAGATGTCAGTGGAATAAAATTGTCTTCTTAAATACCAGGATGTCAATAACTCAGGCACATTTGATCATATGCTGTTTTAATCAGATTAACTGGCTTATTTGTTTCCTCTGAAGAAATGAGTTGGAAGCCCCTCTTTATTTGATAAACAAAATGCTGAGTGTGTTTTCCTTTGATCAATATAAAACTACTTTTTTTTTCTCTTTGTATATTCTCTCACCCAATTACATCCACAGTATACTATAAAATGGGGTTACTATTACCTGGTTCCTTATCCTTACAATTCTCTGGTGAGTCTTAGAAGAACCTAGCAATACTGTGCATATGCATGATGCATTGGTTGTCTTCTGTGTTCTATTGACACCTCTAAAATCATAGCTCAAATGTTAATGGAAACCTCTATAGTTTAATGTGATATTCTTGTCTACAATTTCAGTATCAGCTCAATTATATATTCCAGAAAACTATTTGTAGTGTTAACTGTAATGCAAATCAGGAAATCTAATTTAAAACCTGTGAGTTACTCAACAGTAACAAAAATTTCTTAAATAAAAGATCACTTTTTGTTTAATAGATGTGAATTACCCGTCACTTCAAATTTACACTAATTCTAATAACAGTAATATACCATGAAAATGAACTTGGAACTTATGAACATTATCTTTGAAGGCATCATGAAAATTGGTTGTTAACTTCTTACATAGTTGAAATGCCTTTTATTATTGCCATTTTCTGTTCCAATGGAGGAAAAAAAAAACTTTGACCATACTACAGCACCGAGCCCCTTAAATGGTTTCTGTATAAAAATTCAGTTAATGAATAAAAAAGTTTCTTTCTATATGACTATATTTAACAGTCTTCATTCCAGAAGTATCTGTAATAAAAGAAAATGATACTGAATACATTATAGAGGAACTTACATTTTCATTATATGAATCTATTTTCTAATTGGCAAGGAAATATGTATATTATAAAGAGACTGATTATTTTTTATTTTAAAAATATTCCCCACTTTTATTCCTAACCCAGACTAGGAGAGACTGTTTTTAACATTGAGATTTTCTAGTAAATGTGAAAAGAAAGCAATATACTATATCACTTCATATATTTAAGGTAATTAACTTCTGTTTCAGTTTAGTTTTTTCTTCTTCTTGATCCTTTTCCTTTTTGTGCCCATGTGAACTCACACGTGCACAAATGTGCTATTATTTCTTACTGACCTAGTATTAGACAAGCTCTGAGAACAAGACCTGCTGCACACAATGTTAGTAACTTATTTCTATTATATCCAGGCCTCTCTATGTATTAGTACCACTAGTAGTGATCTGACATGATTAATTTGTTGACCTGTTTGTCAAGTAAGAATGAGAGGAGGACAATAATGCATAAGCACAAGTACTGAAGATGAAAAATCAAGGAAAACAAGAGAGCTTATCTCTTTGTAACCAAAATAGTAAAACTTAGATTTGTGAAGCATGTGCTGAGAGCACTTTCTCTGTCTCTTTATTTTCAGGGTTTTTTTTTTAAATCCTGTCTTTCTTTCTCTATTTGTGAGCTGAGATAAAACTACTTTTGTGCCCTTCCAACAAGAGGTATGAAAAAAAAAAGAAAATCTAAATGAAGTATTTTGGAATTCAAGTTAATTGACCAAATTTTAATATATAAGAGAGCAGGCAGGCTACTTTGGTCAGTCATCAAAGCACTACAAAGTAACTTCCCTTTCGCAAAAAAAGTTATTACTAAATATATGATGCTGGAATAAGAAAAAGAACTAACATTCTTTTTTACCAAACACATTATCAAGAATTCCTTAAATGTACCAGTGCAATCATGGGAAATTTTCATTTTGAAAAGCAAATTGGAAACAATACGAGGACGAAGAAGAAATAAAGAAAACCCTCATATTTCAGAAAAAGTCACATGAATGGAAGACACCACAGATATTTTGGGGTAATAAATTTTTCATTTTTTTTTTCAAGAAACTCCACCATCAAGAAGCAAGGTGACTGTGGTGTGTGCTGCAGCTGAGTTCCAAGGAACACCTTGTGCAAAACACTTACATTCACAACTGTTCCTGAGAGGTAGCAAAGGAAAGTGGACTACACACCAGATCCAGACAGGTTCTTCTCAATCACCCAGTGATTTTAAGTGTTTTCCTAGCCCAGCTCTGATTCATGGCAGGAGAAACTTTAAGGAAGAATAACAACACAAAATCAGGTCTCCAATCTATCAGGAATATAAGCTTTGCATGTAATTGCCTGTGATGGTACATCGAATGTGTGTTTACAGTTGTTCAAACTCTCGATGGTTTTGTATAACTCACCATTCTTAACTTACTATGCAGTGTGTTCTCTACAAAGAGCAGCAGTTATCATAAAACTGGAGATTCATCACATATTTAAAAAACCAAGCCAGGCATGGTGGCACATGCCTTTAATCCTAGCACTTGGGACACAGAGGCAGGCAGATCTTTGTGAGTTCAAGGCCAGCCTGGTCTACATAATGAGTTGCAAGACAGCCAGAGCTACAGGGAGACCCTGTCTCAAAAAAGACAAAAAAAAATCATTTTGCAATTTAGAAAAGCAAGTTAAAATCAAAAAACAGAAATTTTTTTGCATACCTCAGGGTTTTAGAAAAGGTTGATGTTTCATTCTCTTTTTATAGTTTGAAGTTTAAAATATTGGTTTTATTACAAATCTGATATGAAGCTCACATATATTAAAGAATCATCCATTCAAGGCAACAATTGTCATTCCCAATAAATAGCAAACCAAACAAAAACCAGGTCTTAAGAAACATCTGGGGAAAGAAAGGGGACTCTACTGTTAATAATATATGTCTTTTCTAGGTTACAGTCCTGACAGTTTAGCTACCCACCATAGAACTGCACATAAATGCCTGAGCACAACAGATGGTCTTTTAAACAAACATATTTCCCACTGTATCATCAGCATAAAGTTAGATACAGATTGTCTGTTTCACTCTTACACAGCGCTGGTGAACTCATCATTAGCACATCTTTATTAAACTCAGTTTTAATAATAAACCCACTGAAACTTCAGAGTGTAATGTCAGAAGTAAAAATGTTGCTGCTTTAAAAAAAACACTAATAAGTCAATTATTTTTCTCCACTTTGTCAAATTTGAAATATATATTCTCTTTTGACTAATGTAGCAATTAAATTGCTTCAAGTGGTAATCCAGATACAATAGGAGCCGATGTACCACGGTGATGCTTCTCATTGCTGATCCTGATAGAGGAAGCCAAATTGAAGAACGAAATGGACCATAATTCCCTGGAGACTACTGTCCTACTCTACTGACTGGGAAGTCTAGATCTTAAATTATACAGAAATCAATGGCATACCCAAAAGCCTAACCCATGATATTTAAAAACCAGTTTGTTCATATTAGCCTATTAAATATCACTAAACTACAGGTCTTTAAAATCTTAAACAGGTGTTTTAAATTAAATACAAAGATTTAGCATTTTTCCTCTGTGGTGGTGATATTAGGGAATAAACAGACTGAGTGGTGAGCCAGAAATTTCTAAGTTTTAACTCTAAGAAAAGGTAAAACATGTTATAGCACTTATCTTGTAAATATATGGAGAATTAATATTTTGCCAGGATAGTACTGTTATTAAACAATTAAAATGTATATTTACTATGCATTTCTACAAATTTTTACATTGTAAAGTATAAAATATTAATATTTCAAAATATATAAACAGTTCATACTACAATATGTATATTCACAGATTCCTCAATTCTCAGATGTTAACGAGCATGTTATAATATTTACCAATCATAATTAAATTTGCTAAATTAATGTATTTTTGACAGAGTATTAGGGTAAATACTATGTTCTGACAATATTTATTTCAAAGAAGGATGAATATGCTTACTTTTTTATGTCATACTGCTCTTTTTTTGTTTCTTTTCTTTCTTTTTTTTTTCTTTTTTTTTTCTTTGGAAACAGGGCTCCCTTTACCCTGAGCTTGTGTGGAACTTGCTATGTAGCAAAAGTTGTCCTCAATTCCTCAATTTCACTGTTATCCTCTTGTCTCTGTCTCCCTTGTTTTGAGATTAAATTCGTACCACCATGCCTGGTAGTCTTAGAGTTCTCAATATTTAACTGGTGTAAGAATTTAGTTTAGCCTGGCTTGGTGGTGCACGCCTTTAATCCTAGCACTTGGGAGGCAGAGGCAGGCAGATCTTTGTGAGTTCAAGGCCAGCCTGGTCTACAGAGTGAGTTCCAGGACAGCTGGAGCTACAGGGAGACCCTGTCTCAAAATGACCAAAAAAAAAAAAAAAAGAATTCAGTTCATTCATTAGTACATAACAAGTAGTAACTTTATTTACTTTAAATGTTTTTTGTACTCATATATGTATACTTTATGTGTTCATATAGGTGAAAGTTATATTTTATTCTTAATTTGTGACAAAATTGGCACATAAATGTTTAAATATTCAGCCAAATGACTTCAAGAAATTTATATTGTTTGGCATCTTAGAAAATTGAAACTCTGGGCTGGAGAGATGGCTTAGGGGTGTAAGGCTTTGACAACGTGCTTACAGAAGACCTCGGTTCGATCCCAGAACCACATGGCGGCCAAAAACCGTTCTGAAACTCCAATTCCAGAGAGAACTCCACGTTCGGGGAATCCGAGCCCTCTTTCTGACCCTCCGCGGCATTGCACGCATGGGTGCACAAACTGCATGCAGACAGTACATTCATACACATAACAGAAATAAATAAACTTAAAAAAAAAAAAAGAAAATTGAAACTCTGTTCCCCTTAAACAAGAATTCACAGCTGGGCAAGATGGTACACCCCTTTATTTCTAGCACTCAGGAGCAGAGGTAGGAGAATCTGTGTGAGTTTGAGGCCAGCCTGGTCTATGTAGCAATTTCCAGGCCAGCCAGAGCTGAAGAGTGAGTCCCTGTCTCAAAAAAGGAAACAATATTCATTGCTTTCTGCAACTCATTTAGACCTATAATTCTAATTTCTGCCTCTGTGATTTTGATTACTGGAGCACTGTTAATGTAAAACATGTCATTTTGTTACTGGTTCACTTAACAAAATATCCTCTGACTTCACATATATTATATATGTTATAGCAGATATCTGAAATATCTTTAAAAAAACTGAATAAATGTCTATTGTGGATCTATACGGCATTTTACTTATCTCTTAATGTCAATGAATAGATGTTTGTTTATGCTTGCTAACTATTATAAATAATCCTCCTTTGAATATAAGCTCTACAGTCTAAATGACTATACCCCCTATTCCATCCCACTGTGTGATGATATTAGGAAATAAACCTTCCAGAAAATAACTAGCTCATGAGGATAAAGTGGAAGCCCCCATAGTCTACCGTCTTTACAAAAGAGGACAAACTGATACCTTGTTATTTACACCATATGAAAGCATAGGGAGAAAGCATTTACTCTGAGGCAGGAAGGATGTCACCAGACACTAAATCTTCTGTTATCTTGATATTGGACTTCCTGTGCTCTAGGATTCTGAAAAAAAAAATCTCGATAAGTTACACAGGTTATGCAATTTTGCTACAGTAGCCCTAGAGGAGGAAAACAGTGAGCATTTAAATATCTCTATAGAAAGTGCTTTCAAATATTTGTGATACATTCACATAATTGTAACTGTGTATCACATGGAAATTGAATATTTTAAAGAACCACAATAATCTTTCCATAGAAACTACATAATCATATATACCTACTGTATCTGTTAAAATGTCTCCAAATCATTGACAACAATTATAATTTGTACTGGGTTTTTGTGTGCTTGTTCATTTTTCCTTATGTTAGTGAAATGACATTTCATAATGGCGATTATTGTCATTTGGACAATGACAAGGGATGTTGAAAAACGTTTCTTGTGCTTCTTGGCCAATAGTAAATCTAATTTGGAGAAATTTCTTTTAAAGTACTTTACATATTTTAATATAGTTATTTGGCTTTTGGACCCATTGTCACATCCTCTTCCTCTCTTCTCATAGTCTTTTTTATTTTCATTATCCACAAATAATGTGTATGTGCACATTTGTGTACATATACATGTGCATATCAATATGGATTCTTCACATTAAAAATATGCATTTGTCTTTCTGAATCTTACTTAATTCCATTAACACTTTTATACATCATTTTTCTGCAAATGTTATTTTTCCCTTTTTCTTCCAGCTGAAAGAAATTCATGTATATATTCACATTTCCTCTGCTGATGGATATCCAGTATGTGCCCATTTTATAGCTTTTGAGAATAGTACAACAATAAACATGGATCGATAATCTTGGGATTATTTCCTTTGATATGGAGTCTATTTCACAAAGTCCTCCAGGATACCTATATCTTATAGGATTTTATCTTTGTTTGCTCCTAGCAATTTCAATTTCTGGTTCTACATTAAGTCTTTGATCTATTTGGATTGAATTTTGTGCAAGATTAAAGATATGGATCTAATATCATATTTCTTCATGTGGCTATCCAATTTTCCCAAAAGCATTTGATGAAGAGGTTGTGTTTTTTTTCTAATGTATTTTTGACAACTCTCATGAAAATTGTCTGGTTTGAAATATTTGGGTTTATTGCAAGGTACTTATACCATTAGTATACGTGTCTGCTTTTGAGCCAGGACCATACAGTGCTTATTATTATCGCACAATAATATAATTGATCATTATTATTATTTTTCCAGCACCGTCCTTTCTGAATATGATTATTTTTGCTTCTGAGGTGTTTTGTGCTCCCATCTGAAACTCTAGGATTATTTTTTTTTCTGTTCTTTGAAGAATTTCTCTAGGAAGCTTCCTTTGCCACGAGCAGATACAGCGTGGTCCTGCTAAGGGAAGGGGAGCACAGTGGCCACCTGGGGGAACCAACCCCTTGGTGCAGAGGTCAGTCAGTTACTTCTGTAACCCAACCTGAGAGCAACCTGAGAGGTACTTCCGACTCAGGTTCTTAGCCTGGGACGATGGAACGTTTCCCGCCTTGCTCCACCTAGCATCCTGTACCTGGGCCACTTTGCTTGCTCCTTCTTGGGGCAGGGTCAGAGAAATCCCATGACTCCCACATGGTGCTCTAAAGGGTGCTAGCCCCCAGTTCGAACTGGATCTTCCCACAAATTTCACGGAAGATTGTATGAATTCTATATCAGTTTCAGTAATATAGCCATTTTCACGATATTAATTTTGCCAATCTATTAGCGTGGGAGGCCTATCCATCTTCTAGTGTTTTCTTCACTTTTATTCTTCAACATTCTAAAAGTTCGTCACAGCATTCTTTCATCTCTTTGGTTAGAATTTTTTCCTAGGTAATTATTGATCCTACTGTGAATGGGGATGTTTTCTTGATTTACTTCTCTGCAATGTTATTGTTGGTGATAATAAGGCTACTGATTTTTATGCTGATTTTTTATGCTGTTATCTTTCTTTAAGTGCTTCTCAGCACTAAGAGGTTTCTGGTAGAGTCTCCAGAATTTTTAAAATATAGCATGTCAATGGCAAAAAGGAATAGCTTGATTTCTTCCTTTACAGTGTGTATCTCATTTATTTTCTTTTCTTTTCTTATTGCTCTAGATAGTATTTCTAGCTCAATATTAAATAATAGCAAAGAGAGTTGGTGCCCTCCACACATTCCTGAATTGATAGGGAGTGCTTTCTGGTTTTGTCCATTTAGTATAATGCTGTCTTTGTCTTTGTCTTAATTGGCTGTAATTATATTGTCACTTGCTCATTCTGTTCCTAGCTATTTTAGATCTTTTAGTATGAAAGGATGTAGGACTTTGTCACAGGCTCTTCCAAACTACATTAACATATTTTGTTTCTTGCCTTGAGTTTACTTATATGAATTATTATATACATAAATTTGTATATGAAGAACTAACATAAAACGATTTTCATGAAATCAGTGTATCCATGGTGTATCATCTTCTTAATGAGTTCTGGAAATGAAAGTATTTTGTTGAGAAATTTTCAGGTTATTCTATCAGAAAAGTTGATATATAGTCCTCTTTTGTTATTGCTGTTGTGTCCTCATCCATTTTCATTTAGTAATTCATATAGTAGCTGGCCTCATAGAATGAGTTTGGTAGTTTCCTTCCCTTTCTGAGCTAGAGAACCTTAATGATCCTTTAGATTCCATTAGATTTTTTGTGCCATTCATCTGTAATTTTCTTTTTTTTTTTTTTTTTTTTGTCTTTTTCGAGACAGGGTCTCCCTGTAGCTCCAGCTGTCCTGGAACTCACTCTGTAGACCAGGCTGGCCTTGAACTCACAAAGATCCCCCTGTCTCTGCCTCCCAAGTGCTAGGATTAAAGGCGTGCGCCACCACGCCCGGCTGTAATTTTCATAAACCATGCACTCTCCTTTTCTTTTGGTTAGTTTGAATAGGGCAGTCAATTAATGTTTACCTTTTCAAATAAGAATATTTTTCTTGATTGGTCTGATGAGCTGTTCTTTTAGTACCTATTTTACTTTCCCCTGACCTTTATTATTTCTTGTACCTATTGTTTTTAGGTTCTTGGTTGTCTAAGACATTAAGGTACATAATTAAGATTTTTACTTGAAATCTCTTTTTTCTTTAATACAAGCAGTCATAGTGATAAACTTTCCCCTTAAGGTGGCAAAGACTACATCCTACAGTTTCTAATAAGATACACTTTCGTTTTCATCTAATTATTAATTTTAAAACTGCCTTCCTGGTTTCTAAAGTGACCCATTGATCATTCCAGAGTTCATCATTCAGTCTCTGAGCATTTGTGTACTTTTAGTAGTTTCTCTTACTATAGATTACTAGTTGAAACCTACAAATACCTGGTAATATATAAGAAATACATTTAATTTATTGTATTTATAGAGATCTGACCAATGCAGAAATGTCAGACTGAGTTCAGAGTACAGTTCTTTATTCTAAAATTCAGGAGATGCATACCAGAACTTAATAAAAATGTGTGACTAAAACATAAAAAGACCTTGTTTTTTGTTTTTTGCTTTGTTTGTTTTTTATAATGCTTTTATTGATGTTTTGTGTATTTCAGACATCATTTCTCAGTTCAGTTTAGACATATTCCCCTTTCCCTTCCCCTCACCCCACCCCAGACCATACACCCTTGCCATAATTAGCCTATATCTTTCTTTGAATTGTAAAATTTTGTCTTTAATAGAAAAAAATTAATGGACTGTGGAAGAAAAGTTGCATTCCATACATTGGTTGAAATAGTCTTTATATATCCATTAAATCCATTTACTCTATGAAATAACATATCTGAAGTTTCTTTGTTGCTTTTTCAGTGTGGATATCTTATGATGAGATGAAGGTATTAAAGCCACTCACCAGTTTCTTATTGGGGTCTATGTGATTTTTGTCCATTTGTGTTTATACAGTAAAACTGAAAAAAAAACAATATTCGTGTTTTTGCAATTGTTAGATATTGTTGATTATTTCCCCCTTAGTAGCATGCACTACATCTGTTTATTTTGATGTCTACTATTGAAATATAAGAATAAGTAGGTCACTCCTCGGCTTTCACCTTCTTTTCTCATATGTTTTGTATAATTTCATGATGTATAGGTATGAATTTGTAGGCCATGGAGTTCAGAGGACAATATCATTACTTTGACTCTCTCCATTCACCTTCACATAGGGTCCAGGGATGGAGTCCAGTTTGCAGGGTTGGGTGGCAGGCACCTTTGCCCTCAGAGCAATCTCATCAACCTGCCTCCATTTTCTTGACTCTCTTCCATCCTTTGACTCCTTTGATCTGTGGATGTCTTTCTAATAAGCTGTGTTACTTCTAGCCATTAGACATTGAATCCTGTTAGTTAATCCAATGACCTCATGGAAAGTCTTCATTAGTGAGTTGGAATCCTTATTTTTTAGATTTTCCAATGAGAAATATTAATTTCTATAATTTTGTTAGTTTCTTTTCTGGTTGTTTTTATTATTTCTTGTTCTTTTCATTCTCTCCTAATAGTATTAAGATATTTTGGTTTACTGTTAGACATAATAGATTCTTTCATACCTCTCTGTCATCGTTAGTTTTCTATTACAAACAGAAAGCAACTTGGAGAAGAAAAGGTTTAACTGACCTTACAACTCCAAGTTCAAATTCCATCACTAAAGAAAGTCAGGACAGAAAGTGAGGTAAGAACTGAACCAGAGAATGTGGAAGAATGCTGCTTATTGGATTGCCTCTCTAGTCTCTGCCCAGCCTGCATTTTATACAACCCAGGACCAGATACCAGGATTGACAATGTTCACTCTGGGCTGGGCTCATTCTCATCACTAAAGAAAGAAGAAAATGCCTCATTGCTACAGGCCAATCAGATAGAGGAAATTTCCCAATTGAGAGTCCTTCTCAGGTGTATCAGGTTGACAATTGAAGTTATCCAGCACAATTGATTCCTTGCTTGATACATTCATGCATCTAATTTAAACCATAATTCCTCCATTTCTCATGTCTAACATCTCATGTTAATATTAATGTCACACTATGAAACAAAGTACAACATTAAAAGTCCCACAGTCATTAAAAGTCTATTTTATTTATTTATTTTATTTTATTTATTTATTTATGTGTATGAATGTACTGTCTGCATGAAGGTCTGTGCACCCATGTCATGCAATGCTGCAGAGGTCAGAAGAAGGTGTCAGGTTCCCCTGGAACTGGAGTTAAAGATGGTTCTCAGCCTCCATGTGGGTGCTGGGAATCGAACCCAGGTCCTCTGCAAGAGCAGTCAGCACTCTTAACTGCTAGGCCATCTCTCTAGCCCAAAAAGTCTACTATTTTATTACTTTTTTTTTATTTATTTCTGTATGTGTATGAATGTACCATCTGCATGCAAGTTTATGCTCACATGTCGTGCAATGCACTATTTTAAAAAGCTCACTTTGTCTTTAAAATAATCCCAAATCTCTTAACTGTGGGTTCCTGGAATAAATAAATAAATAAATAAATAAATAAATAAATAAATAAATATTCTTGCTCCAAGGGGGAAATAACCAGGTCACAATTATATCAATGTCAAAATAAATAGAGCATTGTAAATAGTTCAGTGTTTGATACCTGAGATTCACTAATGATCTTGTGGGCTCCAGAAGGCTTAGACATGTCAACTTCTCTGAATTTTCTTGGTCTTTACCATCTACAGCACAGTCTTGTAGGATTAAACCAGCTCTACTTAACACCTCCCACTGTCCTTGTTGGTCACCTCACTGTCCTGGCAGTTAAAATGTGTAGGTTTTGGGCTGGAGAGATGGCCTAGTGGTTAAGAGCGCTGACCGCTCTTACAGAGGACCCGGGTTCAATCCCCAGCACCCATATGGCAGCTGAGAACCGTCTGGAACTCCAATTCCAGGAGAACTCCAGTTCTAGGGGAATCCGAGACCCTCTTCTGACCTCAGCGGCATTGCACGACACGGGTGCACAGACTTGCATGCAGACAGTACATTCATATACATACAGAAATAAATTTAAAAACTTAAAAAATAATAATAAAAAAAATGTGTAGGTTCTCCACTGCAACTGAGGGTGCAACTCTATCAGTGGTCTCTCATGGTGCAAAGCTGAGCTCTCTCCATGACAACGTCAGTCATGGTGGTCTTCCTTGCAACTGAGGTTGTGCCTTCACCAATAACTTCTTTTGGTCTCTCAGGTTGCCAATCCTCAGCTGTTTTCTATGACCACTTCATGCCTTTAAAACTTGCATAGTGTTGGAGACGCTTACACATTACCAATTTGGCTACAAACTTGAGGTGTGGCCATGACTCTCTAGACAGCTTTTGTGTGCTGCCCTTGAGAAAATACTTCCCAGATACTTCATCTCATTGATGTTGGTATCTTACTAATCCCAGTTGAATTTTCAGCCCCAGCTGACTAGTATTCATTGTGCCAATAACGCACAAAGCTTTCACTTCCATAGATTCTTAATTAAAAATATCTCACAAAATTCCCTGACAGAGTCTTTAGGAACTTCCCTCTGAAACTCGTAAGTTATGCCATGACAGTCTCTATTTCTTTCACCATTACATTACAGTTTCCCACAGAAGAGCTTACTAAGCTCTGTGCACTCAATGGCTTATCCAATCCAAAGTTCAAAATACTTGCACAATCCTCCCAAAAGACAACATGATCAGATCAATCACAATAATATTCCCTCTCTATGGTACCAGTTGTTCTACTGGTTAAATTTCTATTACTATGAAAACATTAATCAAAAAGCTACTTGGGGAACAGAAAGGTATGTTTCAGCTTAAACTCCCAGGTAACAATCCATCAGTAAGGGAAGTCAAGGCCAGAATTCAAGGCAAGAGACCATAGGTAGAAACTGAAGGACAGACCATGATGGAATGCTAATTACCGGCTTCTTCTGACCTGTGCTCAGCCTGCTTTCTTATACAATGCAGGGGTGATAGACCTACTAATTCCACATCCATATCAATCAACTAAAGAAGAAAATATCTCATAGGCCAAGCCAATACAGAAATTTCACCAATTGAGGTTTCCTCTTCCCAGATTTATTATTGATAACTAAAGCTATCCAGCATGTTCTACTTTGTATACAGATCCATCTTATAAATACTAATTTATTGACCCTCAACCTCAAGGAGTAAAATGCAAGGAATTTGAAAACACTGAGAATTTTGCTTTTTTTTCACTACGTGCTATAATTCTAAAGTGTGCCATTGTTGCTGAATGAATATACATTATTTAAATTTTATAAAGAGCATTAGGGGTTTCTTACCTACTTTCCCATATCTAGGCTGGGATTTTGTCTGTTTTAAGCTTACACAGACCTGTGCATACTGTCACCTTTCCTGAGAGAGATCCTATGAGTTGCTGACAAACTGAAGGACATTTGGGGACACAAATTAGGCACTATAGACCACTACAGGCACACACACACACACACACACACACACACACACACACACACACACACACACACACACACACACACACACACACACATATATATATATATATATATATACAGGGTATAGAGAAAACACTATTGTTAATACTAATCCTCAGTGAAACTTCCTCATGAAACAGAGGGCGATGAAGACAAAAGGCCACAAAGAGCCAAAGCATAACAAATACAAAAGGATTGAAATTATTCCATGCATTCTATCAGACCACAGTGCAATAAAGCTCAATGTTAACAACAGGATAAGCCCTACAAACTATAAGAACACATGGAGACTAAACAACACAATCTTGAATGATGAGTGGGTCAGGGAAGAAATAAAGAATGAAATAAAAGCATTCCTGGAACTAAACAAAAAATGACAATATAACACAACAAAACCTGGGGGATACATTAAAATCAGTCGTAAGAGGGAAATTTATAGACCTAAGTGCCCACATTAAAAAAACTGCAGCTAAAATCACTTGAGAGATAACAACAAATGAACCCAAACCCAGCAGACAGGAAGAAATAACAAAAATCAGAGCAGAAATCAACAAAATTGAAACAAAGAAAACAATACAAAAAAATAAAAATCAAAGAATCCAAAAGCTGTTTCTTTGAAAAGATAAACAAACTAGACAGACCTCTAGCCCCGTTAACCAAAAGAAAGAAAGAGCAACTCAAATCAATAGCATTTGTGATGAAAGGGGAAACATCACAACAGATAAAGAAAAGATTGAGATAATCATAAGAGAATGCTTCCAAAACATAAACTCTATTAATTTGAAAACCTAAGAAAAATGGATGAATATCTGAAATTCTGGGATTCACCAAAGCTTAACCAAGAAGAGATTGACAGTTATAACAGACCCTTAATACTTGAGGAATTTGAAGATGTAATAAACGTCCTCCCAACTAAAAAAAGCCCAGGCCCAGATGGTTTCACAGCAGAATTGTATGAAACATTTAAAGAGGTCTTACAACCATTACTACTCAAACTTTTCAGAAGGATACAGGCAGAGAGAAATATCCCAAATTCCTTCTCTGAAGCCAGCATCACTCTAACACCAAAACCAAGCAAAGACACAAACTAGAAAGAAAACTATAGACCCATATTATTAATGAGTACAGATGCAAAAATTCTCAACCAAATACTTGCAAATCGCATACACACCCACATCAAAAAAGATCATCCATCACGACCAAGTTGGATTCATACCAGAGATGCAGGGATGGTTCAACATATGTAAATCAATAAATATAATAACACATGAATGGACTGAAAGACAAAAACTCATGATCATCTCAATCGATGCAAAAGAGCTTTCAACAAAATCCAGCATCACTTCATGCTTAAAGTCCTAGAAGGAATTGGACTGGAGGGATCATTCCTCAATGTAACCAAAACCATATACAAGAAACCTACAGCCAATATCATCCTAAATGGAGAAAAGTTGGAAGCCTTCCCCTTAAAGGCAGGAACAAGGCAATGCTGTCCACTATCACCACTCCTCTTCAATATAGTGTTTGAAATGCTTGCTAGGGCAATAAGTCAAGAAAGCCAAATTAAAGGGGTGCTAACAAATAAGAGTGGGGTGGAAGTTTGGTTCAAGGTACCCAAAAATCTTGAGGCTGCCCAGTGTGTGGTACAGGAGAATTCCTTACATTGAGATCCTAGGTTTGTTGTTTGTGAAGCTATGATGGTTACCCCTAAATTGTGATAACCTAGGGTACTGGCAAGGCTAAGATATGAGGAGTATTTTCCACAAACAGCTGTAGGTACTCTGTCTTATGAGATAGGCCATAATTGTGGCAAGTGGCATAGATAGAGCCTGTGGTAGCTCCAGTAATTTCACCAAGAGGCCTAGATGCCAGAACCCGAGCTTGAGGATCTGGCCTTTGACCTGTTGGTCCAGCTTTTCCGTGTTATGCCCAATTCTTCCCTTTTGAAATGAGAATGCATATTCTGTGCTTTTATATATTAGAAATATGTAATTTGTCTTTTGATTTGAAAGAAAGTTTTTCCATCTTCTAGTATCTTTTGCAATTATTTTCTTCAATATTTAAAAGGTTTCCTTATGGAAAACTTTTAAAAGTTTCTAATACTATTAGTTTTTATATGTATGGGTGTTAAGCCTGCATGTATATAAGTGCACCCATGTCATGAAGTAGCACCAGAGGACAGAAGAGAGTGTCAAATCCCCTGGAACTGGAGTTATGGAGGGTTGTTAGCTGTTACGTGGGTGCTAAGATATGAATCTGGGTTTACTGCTAGAGCAGCCAGTGATCTTAACCAGTGTACCATCTATCCAGTCCCCAGTAGAGAAGTTTTACTTCCTTATGTAGATGTATTTCAATGTATTCAATGTATATGAAGGGAATGTACTTATTTTTCAGTGTATTTGTTATTGCTGTATAAGAATTCTACCAGCTGTGTACCACACAGCACAAGACCAGCCTGTGCCCTGCTGGGTGAGCAGACTTCACCTGTGTCCTGCAGAATGCCAACCTGCAAAAGACCCTGCCTTCCTGGGCGCTTTAGGCACCCCTGTGCCTGATAGAGGCCTGGTATTACCAAGGACATTCCAACCTTCAGGTCCCAGCATGCGACGTGGGATGTGGGTGTAGTTAGCCATGCATCACACAGCATAAGACCAGCATGCCCGCTGCTGGGTGCTGGGTGAGTGGACTTCGTCTGTGTCCTGCAGAACACCAACCTGCAAAAGACCAGCCTAGGGAAGCCATGGTACAGAAGATCTAGCTGTGAAGCCAACGTTGAGGCACCAGAACCCAAAGAAACAAATAAACAAACAAATCCGCATGCCAAAGACACACACACACAAAAATGGGAAAAGCTCATAATAAATCTACACCTAACTCTACCCACCCTACAGAAGGCTCTTACAACAAGATCTTCCTGGAAGGAAACCAAGACATGGACTTTAGAAAAACAATTGTGGACAAATTCAAAGAAATTAGAGAACTAAGGGAAGAGAATGAAAAACTCAAGAAGGACCTAGAGGGAGATAATGACAAACATTAGAAAGAACTGAAGGGATAAAATGAAAACTCTAGAAGGAAGTGGAACTGCTGAAAAGATCCCAAGTTTAAAGAGAAAAAGAAAATGACCAATGAACCAAGGACCTACAAGATGAGAATGACAGGCTCCAGAAGGAAGTGGAAACACTAAAGAAATCACAGGATGAAATGTAAAAGGAAATTGAACATTTATCCAATCAACAGGAAATGATGGGAAAAAGCCTCAAAAGCAGAATGGAAGAAGCAGAAAAAAGAATATCAGACCTGTAGGATAACATGGATCAACTAGAATTCTCAAGTAGAGATTATGAAAAATTTAAAAAAGAAAACACAAGAGTGGAACAACCAGGAAATGTGGGACACTATAAAAAAACCAAACCTCTGCATCATAGGCTAGAGGAAGAAGAATCCAAAGACAACACTATTGACCAGATCTTCAACAGGATAATATAATAATATTTCCCCAAACTGAAAAAAGATAAACCAATACAAATACAAGAAGCACATAGAACACCAAAAAGACAAGGCCAGAAAAGAAATTCCCCACACCATATAATTGTTAAAACACTAGATGCTCAAAACAAAGATAAAATACTAAAAGCCACAAGAGAAAAACAACAAGGTACATAATAAGGGGAAACCCATCAGAATCACAGCTGACTTCTCAGTGCAAACTATGAAAGCTAGAAGAATGTGCACCAAAGTATTCCCAGTACTAAGTATCTTTAGATGCTAATTCAGACTACTATATCCAGCAAAAATGTCAATCATAGTTGAAGGAGAAAGAAGAATCTTTCACAACCTGAACAAGATGAAAGAATACATGTCTAAGAAACCAACACTTGAGAAAATCCTCAAAGCAATCCGAAGAACAGAGGAAAGAAGCAACTATCCCTAAGCAATTAAAGAGAGAAAGCAACAAAATCATAACAGAGTAAATATAAACCTACACCAAGAATGCAAACAAAAAATAAGGTAAAAAGAAGCAATACACATCTCTCAATAATAACTTAAATATTAATGATCTAAACTCCCCAATCAAAAGGCATAGACTGGGAGAATGGATTAGGAAACTGAACCCTTTTATATGCTGTCTATAAGAAATCCATCTCACCTTCAAGGACAGACACCACCTTAGAGTGAAAGGATGGAAAAAAATATTCCAAGCTAATTGTACCAATAAACAAGCTGGAGTGGTTATTCTAATATCACCCAAAATAGATCTCAAAGTAAAATTAATCAGAAGAGACGAAGAGGGCCATTATATCCTTGTCAAAGGAACAATGAACCATGAAGACTTCACAATCTTAAATGTCTATGCACCAAACTCTGGTGCACCTAACTGTATAAACACAACTCTGCAGGACCTCAAGACACAGATTAATCCTACCACACTAATAGTGGGGGATGTCAACACCCCACTGAGCCCCTCAGATAGATCAACAGGACAAAAAATAAACAGAGAGACAACAGAACTGAACAATACAATACACCAAATGGACCTCACAGACATCTACAGAATATTCCACCCAAACACCAGAGAATATACATTCTACACAGTACCTCATGGAACATTCTCCAAAATCGACCACATACTGGGGCACAAAGGAACCTCAATAAATACAAAAGGATAGAAATTATTCCATGCATTCTATCAGATCACAGTGCAATAAAGCTCAATATGAACCCCAGAATAAGTCCAACTAGCTACAAGAACACATGGTGACTAAACAACACAATCCTGACCAATGAACAAGTCAGGGAAGAAATAAAGAGTGTTATAAAATTATTCATGGAACTGAATGAAAAAGACAATACAACACAACAAAACCTGTGGGATACTTTAAAAGCAGTCTTGAGAGGGAAATTTATAGCCCCAAGTATCCACATCAAAATAACAGAAAGGGGATAAGTAAATGATCTAACACTGCAGCTAAAAACACTTGAGAGACAACAACAAATGAACTCTAAACCCAACAGACAGGAAGAAATAACAAAAATCAGAGCAGAAATCAATGAAATAGAAACAAAGAAAACAATACATAAAATCAACGAATCCAAAAGCTGGTTCTTTGAAAAGATAAACAAAATAAACAGACCTCTAGTCCAGTTAATGAGAGAGAGAGAGAGAGAGAGAGAGAGAGAGAGAGAGAGAAACTCCAAATCAATAGTATTTGTGATGAAAGGGGAAATATCACAACAGACAAAGAAAAGATCCAGAAAATCATAAGGGAATACTTCAAAAGCCTATACTCCACTAAATTTGANCTCTAATACAAAAACCAGGCAAAAATGAAAAAAAAAAAAAAAAAAAAAAAAAAGCTATAGACCCATCTCATTAATGAACATAGATACAAAAATTCTCAACAAAATTCTTGCAAATCACATACAGACCCACATTAAAAAGATCACATATCATGATCAAGTTGGATTCATACCAGAGATGCAGGGATGGTTCAACATATGTAAATCAATAAGTATCATAAAACACATAAATGGACTGAAAGACAAAAACCACATGATCATCTCAATTGATGCAGGAAAAAGCCATTGACAAGATCCAGCATCCCTTCATTTTTAAAGTCATAGAGGGAAAAGGACTGAAGGGAACATTCCTCAACATCATCAAAGCCATATATAGAAAACCCACTTCCAACATCATCCTAAATGGAGAAAAATTGGAACCATTTACCCTAAAGGTGGGAACCTGGCAAGGCTGCCCCTGTAGCCACTCCTCTTCAAAATAGTGCTCAAAACACTTGCTAGGGCAATAAGACAAGATAATGAAATTAATTAAAGAATGAAATTAATTGGAAAAAAGAATTTAAGCTATCCTTTTTGCAGATGATATGTTTACCTAAGGGATGCTAAAAACTCCACAAGAAAACTTCTAGAAATGATTAAGAGTTTTAGTAAAGTGTCCAGCTACAAAATTAACCTAGAAAAATCAGTAGTCTTTCTTTATACCAACAATAAACAAGTGGAGAAGGAATATAAAAAGACCTTCCCACTCACAGCCTCAAAAATAATAAGATACCTGGGAACAAACCTAACCAAAGATACCAAAGACCTCTACAACAAAAATTTTAAACCCTTAAAGAAGGAGATTGAGGGCTGGAGAGATGGCCTAGTGGTTAAGAGCACCGACCGCTCTTGCAGAGGACCCGGGTTCGATCCCCAGCACCCATACTGTCTGAAACTCCAATTCCAGGAGAACTCCAGTTCCAGGGGAATCCGAGACCCTCTTCTGACCTCCACGGCACTGCACGACACGGGTGCACAGACTTGCATGCAGACAGTACATTCATACACATACAGAAATAAATAAAAAAATTTTAAAAAAAAGAAGGAGATTGAAAATGATATCAAAAAATGGAAAGACCTCTCATGCTCATTGATTGGGAAAATTAATATAGTAAAAATGTCCATTTTACCCAAACTTATATACAGATTCAAAGCAATCCCAATCAAAATCATTATGAACTTCTTCACAGACTTGAAAAAAAAATCATTAAATTCACATGGAAAAACAAAAGACCCCAAATAGTTAAAGCAATCCTGAGTGAAAAATGCAATATGGTAGGGATTGCCCTACCAGACTTCAAACTATATTACAGGGCCATAGTCTTAAAGACAGCCTGGTACTGGCACAAAAACAGACCAGTTGACCAATGGAACAAAATTGAAGATCCAAACTTGAGCTCATCCAATTTTAGCCACCTCATATTTGACAAAGGGGCAAAAAACCCTCAATGGAGGAAGGATAGCATCTTCAGCAAATGGTGCTGGCAAAATTGGATCATCATCTGTAGAAGAACAAAATTAAACCTCTACTTCTCACCCTGTACAAAAATGAACTCCAAGTGGATCAAAGATCTCACTGTAAAGCCTGAAACCCTGAAGGTGATAAAAGAAAAAATTGGAAACAACCTACAAGACATAGATTTTAATCAGACAGCAGCCACACAGGAAGTAAGGACAACAGTTGAAAAATGGGACCTCATAAAACTCAAAGCTTCTGTATAGCGAAAGAAACAATCAAGGAGGTAAAGGGAAAACCCACAGAGTGGGAAGAAATCTTTACCAGTGACACATCTGACAGGTCATTAACGTCAAGAATATATAAACTACTCAAAAAAACAAAGAAGTAAGAAGACAAATGACCTACTCAAAAGATGGAGTAAAGAGCTGAGCAGTCTTCACCAGTGAGGAATTAAAGAT
Organism: Rhizomys pruinosus; assembly: GCA_009823505.1. NCBI lineage: Eukaryota > Metazoa > Chordata > Mammalia > Rodentia > Spalacidae > Rhizomys > Rhizomys pruinosus. The sequence continues at coordinate 36,008 of VZQC01010207.1, forward strand.
AGTTGAGAAACATCTTAAAAAGTGTTCAATATCATTAATAATTAAGAAAATGCAAATTAAAACCACCCTCAGATATCATCTCACTCCACTATGGCTACCTAAGATCAAGAAAACAAAGGACAACAGATGCTGGAGGGGTTATGGGGAAAGGGGAACACTCATCCACTGCTGGTTTAAATGTAAACTTGTGCAACCACTATGGAAAACAGTGTGGAGAACCCTTAAAAGACTTGGAATGAGCCTACCACCTGACCCAGTCATACCATTCCTGGGTATATACCCCAAAGACTCATCCTACCACAAAGATACATGCATATCCATGGTTATTGCAGCTCTCTTCACAATAGCGAAGAGCTGGAACCAACCCAAATGCTGCTCAAGAGATGAGTGGATGACAAAAATGTGGTACACAATGGAGTACTCTTCAGCGGTAAAAAAAAAAAAAAAAGATGGCATTATGAACTTTGCAGGTAAATGGATGGAGCTCGAAGCCATTATGCTGAGTGAAGTAACACAGTCCCAGAAAGACAAACAGAGAATGGTTTTCCTCATTTGTGGATGCTAACACCAAATCCTCCAGAGGAAAGTTGTGTAAAATTACAGTGCCTCTCTCTCTCTCTCAAGGCCCCAAACCAGTCACAGTCAGTTTTGCCAATCACACTTCCTGTTTATACATGTCTAAACTGGATGTTTATAGACAAGTTCATTCCATTATTAGACATTCCTTGCCAGCAACACTACCACAGTCTCAAGCAGCCAACAAGACTTGTCCAGCAGACTATATGTGGAATAACCACATGTGCAGGTGCTTGGCTCAGCAGGACTTTATATTTTCCTCAAATTCAGGGGATGACTCAATCAATGGATTTCATGATGTCTGTGGACCAAACAAGGAGCTGGATGAAGAAACCTGTCAATTTGTCTGCAGAGGGGGACTCAGGCCTTCCAGCTGTGGCACCCACAAAGAACTAGACAGAAACTTATGCCCATGTGTGTAAAAAACCTTTTCCCCAGCTCATGCAGCCCCAACAGGGAATTTGATGAAAATACATGCCAATGTGTATGTAAAAGAACCTGTCCAAGGAATCAGCCCTTGATTCCTGGTAAATGTGCCTGTGGATGTACAGAAATTACAAAAAAGTGCTTGCTTAAAGGACAGAAGTTCCACCACCAAACATGCAGTTGTTACAGACGACCATGTATAAATCGGCTAAAGCACTGTGAGTCAGGACTATCATTTAGTGAAGAAGTATGTCACTGTATCCCTTCATATTGGAAAAGACCACATATGAACTAAGATTGTACCGTTTTCCAGATCATCATTTTCTGTCTTGAAATACCGTTGCCACATTAGAACTGTCTACCAACATAAGAACTCCGTGGGGCCATGGTAACAGAGAACAAAGACTGTTTCCTGACCCCTGGGGACAGCTACAGAAATGGACTGGAGCTTCTGTGCAAAAGGTTTCTTAAAAGACTGGTTTTCTGTGCAAAAGGTTTCTTAAAAGACTGGTTTTCTGCGGGGAGGGGGGTGCACACCTTTAATCCTAGCACTTGGGAGGCAGAGGCAAGTGGATCTTTGTGAGTTCAAGGCCAGCCTGGTCTACAGAGTGAGTTCCAGGACAGCTGGGGCTACAAATAAGCCATGGACAATTAAGTAGAACAAAAGATAAAAATATATGATACTTGAGCCATGCTTGGCCACCTCTTGTGATTAAAAAAATAAAGGACCTGGTTTCTGCCAGTGCCAAAACAACCAATGCGTTTATTCCTCTTGTGATTAAAAAAAAAAAAAAAAAAAAAAAAAAAAGAAATGCTACATAATTATATTTCCACATCTAAAAAAAAAAAAAAAAAAGAAAAAAAGAATTCTCAACCTATCTTTCTTTGTTATTCTGTATATCCTGCATTACTGTGCTGAGAGTGTTCGATCAACTATAAGGGATTCTTCATGTTGCTATTTATGGAGTATTTTTTCTCTTATTAGAGATTTAAGTGAGATTATTGAAAGATTATAATATTTATTTAAAGATTAATGTGATCTATGTTTTATTTTTATTTCAAATATAAGAGGCAATAGTAATTAATTTCCATGAATCTCTTCATAGACAACTCAATGCTGAAGTATGGGTCAATAGTAAAATATATGACTTAAGATACAACATGGACAAAATATATAGTTTTACCTCAACTTTATTAAAATGTGATTGTGGTGCTAGCTTCTGTAGCACATATACTAAAATTGGAAAGATACAGAGAAGATTAGCATGGTCCCTGCTCAAGGATGACAGCAAATTCGTGAAGCGTTCCATATTTTTCTTCGTTCATCAAACCCTATGGCACAGTGACAGCTGCAAATTCTTCTTTCCTCACCGATGGTGCTTCTGCAATGCTAATTATGTCAGAGGACAAAGCTTTAACCATGGGTTACAAGCCAAAGGCATATCTGAAGGATTTTGTATATGTGTCCCATGATCCAAAAGATCAACTTTTACTCGGACCAACGTATGCTACTCCAAAAGTTCTAGAAAAGGCAGGATTAACCATGAATGATATTGATGCTTTTAAATTTCATGAAGCCCTCTCAGGTCAGATTTTTGGCTAACTTTAAAGCCATGGATTCTGATTGGTTTGCGCAAAACTATCTGAGTAGGAAAACCAAGGTTGGATCACCTCCTCTTGAGAAATTTAATGTCTGGGGAGGATCGCTGTCTCTGGGACAGTGGCTCCTTTTGGAGCCACTGGCTGCCGATTGGTCATGACAGCTATCAACAGATTACGTAAGGATGGAGGCCAGTATGCCTTAGTGGCTGCTATGCAGGTGGAGGGCAGGGTCACGGAATGATAGTGGAAGCTTATCCAAAATGATTGCTTTGAGGAGGCGACCTGATCTCTGTGCAGCAATTCACTCACACTGGGCAGTGTCATTTCAATGCACTACTAAGTGACACCTGTAGCTCCTAGCTCCTCTTAGGAAAAGAACATTTGTGGCCTTCTGCTAAGTACTTTACAATCAAGCCTTGCCAGTATTCTGAGCATTTCAATAGTAATCGTAGCTTACGTAGTTTAGGGGGGATTTCTAACTCACAGACTATCACACAGATGTGTATAAGCTGTTATATTTTTAATCTCTTTTATTGTAAAGATTAATGAGTGGTTGCAGTTTAGAAAGAGGTTAGCAGAGGTTTGGAATCATCTTTGTAACATTTACAGGCTCTCCTTTTCCTATCTATATCATAGAGATAATCATTTTTCTCTAAAATACAAACCAATGTGCCTCATTTAACTCATTATGAAAAAAATAATAATCTAAACATCACTGAAAATTGTAATGTTTAGAGACTCTGGTCAGTTCTGGCTGTTTCCTTTCATGGGCGGACAGTTTGTCCAGGAATAACCTTTCAATCCTAATAATGAAGCACAAGCAATTAGAGACATAAATACCATGGTGGTCAACCTTAGTAAGTAGAGATATATTAGAAAAAAATGTGATTGTGAAGAAAAAATACTCAGTATATTATTGATAACATGATGGCATTTTTATAAAGTTCAAATGCAACCAAAACCAAATATGTATATATCATCAATCTAAGGACTATTGTCTTTACACACACACACACACACACACACACACATATATATATATGCAAATAAAGTATGCTTTGGCTACATCCCCCAATTATCTGTCTATCTCCTATCCATCTTTTGTGTATATGAATAAAACATACATTTATCTTTATTGTTCAGAATTTCATGTATATACATAATGTTCTCCTATCACATCCATTACTAATTTCCTCTCCTCCAGTTCTTTCCCTGTGACTCCCACCAATATTCTACCTCCTGAGTTCTTTGTTTTAAACCCACTATGTCCATTTTGTGCATCTGTCCATAGGTGCATGGGTGTAGGACCATGTACTGAAAAGTAAACCTTCAGAGTCTCCATCTCTGAAAAATACTAATTCTAAAAGCCATCGATTGGGGCTGGAGAGATGGCCTAGCAGTTAAGAGCGCCGACCGCTCTTGCAGAGGACCCGGGTTCGATCCCCAGCACCCACATGGCGGCCGAGAACCGTCTGAAACTCCAATTCCAGGAGAACTCCAGTTCCAGGGGAATCCGAGACCCTCTTCTGACCTCCGCGGCATTGCACGAACGGGTACACAGACCTGGACATCATACATATCAAGAAATACAATAAAATTAAAAAAAAAAGCGCAGATTACTAGCTAAAACTCCAAAAAAAGATGGAAAATAATTTGACTTCTTGCTGTTTTTCAATTTTTCACTTTACTTATGTCTGTTTAAATATTCACTTTCTGCAGCTAGCTGTGGGTTTGTTTGCTATTATTTTACCAGATATTTAAAATTTAAAACTAGGTGGTTGACTTTAAATAATTTTTAATGTAAGCATGGAGAATGAAAAGGGCTGCCCTCTGAACCAATTTTACTGCTCATTCAAGTTTTCATATGTTGTTTTTGATTATTTGTTAAAATTATTTTCTAGTTTCTCTTTGTTTTCTTGCTTGGCTGATTATTCATTTAAAATGAATTATTTAATTTTCAATGATATCCTTAAATTTTTAGATTTTTTTTCTATTTCACTTAATCTCAATATTAATCCATTGTGGCCCAGAATGATAATTTAAATTTCACTTAGCTTTCAAAATTGTTAAGGTTTTAATTTTTAGCCTACTATGTGGATTATCTTGGAAAATATCGCCACTTTGGGGGCTGAGAGACATGGTCTAGTAGTTAAGAGTGGCTGACTGTCTCTTGGCAGAGTGGACTCAGGTTCGATTCACAGATACCCACATGGGTGGCTGAGAGCCCATTTGTTAACGTCCAGTTCAGGGGAATCGAATACCCTCTTCTGACCTCCTCTCCGCACATTGCCAACACGCGGGTGCACAGAACCTATTTGCGACAGTTGTATATCTACACAGCTAAAATAAAATAAATAGAAATAATTTTAAAAAAGAGAAAGAAAATATCCCATTCACAGGATAACAATGGATATCATTATAGATTAATAGATAATTTTTGTGTGTGTTGTGTGTGTCTGTGTGTGTGTGTGCTTAGAGCTATTGTTTTATTTCCTTACAAATTTGTTTGGTTCTTCCATCTCTAGTGAGAAAAAGCCTTTATTACAGTACTGCATTAGAATAAATAGATGAATTATCAAAAAATCCAGGAAATAAAAATGAGATTTGATAGGAAAAGTTTTAAATTTTGCATTTGGATCCAATAACTGAAAAATGTTAGAATAGTCACCCTGCCACAACTTCCTCAGAAACACATTTTAATCCATGTACTATGCTTAATGTTTATTAATATGAAAACCTGCAGGGTGTAGTGGCCGCATGCCTTTAATTCCTAGCGCCCCCACCCTTGGGGGGGCAGAGGCAGGCAAGATCTTTGTTGAGTTCAAGGCCAGCCTGGTCTACAGAGTGTGCTCCGAGGAAACAGGCTGGGCCTGACAGGGAGACCCTGTCTTGAAAAGACAAAAAAAAAAAATACTGATTAACACTATACTTGTGGTAATCTCTTATCTCCTAATATCTCATAATTTCTGTTATATTCAAAAGATTTAAGCAAATTATTTATCATTGTCAACAATTTCATATATATGTATATTATTATCAGTTACATATTATATATATATATTATTTATAGATATATTAGCATATAGTATTATAATAGCCATATATAAAGTACCAAAATAAGTATGCTTGATTACATCCCACAATTTATCTTATTCCCTTATTCTCCTTATCCTTTCCAATCCCACTGAGAACATTCTACTTATTACAAGTTCCTTTCATGTCTTTTTTGTGGGGTGGGGGTAGGCCCACTGCATTTAAGGAAGGTTGCTTGAGTAAATGTAAACTAGAAGGTTATTGGCTTGAGAATGGTCACTGACTCAGTGAGCATGCTGCTTAGAATATGATTCCCCTCCCCCAGGAACCATTATGAGCTGTGTCTAGCTCTTCAGGAAAAAGTTGAGCTTGGAGCCCACCCCTCTATCCATGGTAGACCATTGAGGGTCCCCATCCTTGTCAAGGTCTTGTGAAAGTAGATACTGTTGCTTTGAGTTTGTGGGGACAACAACCAGATCATGTCAAAAAAACAGATACCACAATTTTTCAATAAGCAAATATACTTCAGTGATTTCTGGTAGTGAACAATATTCTCTGAAAATTGATAAATTCTAAATATTTTGGAAGGGACCAAAGTGGGTGTGTAGCTGAGACAAGAAACATTTTCTCATTAGACAAGTATTTTCTAAATCTTTGAACTGCAAGTGAGAGTGTAATATTTAAGGTACTGATGCCATTCTGGCTAGAATATACAATTTAGGAAAACAACATATGGACTCATGTAATATTTAATTCAACTAGCACAACTGAATAATATAGAAAGCTCTAGTGAGTCTCAGAAAAATTACACTTTAGGATTTCAATCAGTTCAAACTGATACATTTAAAGTACTGCCAGAAGGAAGAGCAGTACGCATGATGTGTAGATTCAGACTTTAGTCTCTGTGGGTAAAACTGGATAAATATATTGTAAGAACTTCTAGGTCAGTGTATTAAAACAGATATCACAGAATGGAATATCATGACACAAAGCTCCTCATTATATTTGGAATTATTAAAATGAAATGATGATGAATGTCTAGACATTCCTATAAAACCTGGAGATTGAATCAAATATACTTAATCTTTAATTTCCCATCAAGAATTTTAATTTTCTCTAATACAAAATACTGTTTTATTATCTAGGGTCAGTATTGCAAACCATGAGATTGCTAGGTCTCTGATAGTATCATGTCAGTTGTAGAGAATGCATTGCAAGAGGTTGTTAGTAAAGGCTTGTTGCATGTACATAATATATTCGAAATAGGTGATGAACAAGATTAATCACAGGGAAAGAAGTTTCCACACTATACCAGTGTAATTTGGATTAGAAAATTCTGGAAGTAGTCAATTCTTTTGAAGAAGAACACCCTGAAAATCAAATATTTGCAGGAGAACAAGATGTCTTACCTATCTCAGTTTGCTAGGATTGTGTCAAATGTGTGTAATATTGCCATTTGTTGAATAAAATCTACTCACTTGTTCAAATGCTTGAGGCATGAATTACTATTTTGACAATAAAAATTGAAACCCCCTGTGAAAAGGGAGTTTCTGGCCAACGTACTTTAAAATCCACCTTAAAATGGTGTATCTTAGAGACAAGGTCAAAATCAGCAGGCAAAAACTGGTGTTATTACTTGTCCCAGAGAGTTACATGCTAAAAATCCCAGGACCTGGAAGACAGAATTTGCAACTGTGGTGAATTGCAGCAAGCCTAGTCTATAGAACAAGTTCTAAGAAACTAGAGCTATACAATATTTTCTCAAAAAGTAATATTGAGATACAATTCTACTGATTGATTTACATGATATCTAATTTTAATCTTCAATACAACTGAGTAATTCCAACAAAGACTGTTTCTACAGCCAGCCAAACCAAAAAATACTAACTTTTGGCACCATTATAGAAAAATATATCCATCAAGCCATGTCCCAGAGGCCTGGAGTTCATCACCCAGGCAAAACATCCCTCTTGCCTGATCAGCATAGGTGGAATTATCCAGGAAGCAGGAGCACATGGAGCAACCTCAGGCCCCCACCTTACCCCCCCATCCCCCCACACACACACACATACACCCAGCTTGAGTTCTAGTGCAAGTGTTCCAGTGGGAAGAATGGTAGTGATTCTGGGGCACAAGGAAGTAGAACACTAGGCATCACAGCCTTACTAGAGGAACTGGCCAATTGGAAGCTGAGTGAGCACAGAGCTCAGTGTTAAATCAACCCAGTTGTTACCTATTCAATTTCTGGAGAACTTTCAGAACAGAAAGGGAGGAGTTAGCTGGACCTTCCAATATATAACCAAAAGTGAAAACCTAAAACCTAGACCAACCAGCCCTCCATGAACAAGGAGAAGACAAAGAAATCACAAAAGTAGCAAAGCAAGCCTTCAAAGCAGCAAAGAAACATTTGAGATTTGCATCCGACTGCAAACAACAAAACAAAGCCGCATGCCAAAAACAATGAAAAAAACAGATAATAAATCCATACCAAACTCTACCAGTCATATAAAAGATTCCTACAATGAGATCTCTCTAGTAGTAATACAAGACATAGATCTTAGAAGAACAATCATAGACATACTCAAAGAAATCAAGGAATATAAAGAATAAATCAAAGAAATAAAGGGAGAGAATGACAAACTCAGGAAGGAACTAGAGGGAGAGAATAATAAACTCTAGAAAGAAATGGAAACACTGAAAAGATACCAGGCTGAAATAAAAAAGGAAACTGACCAATGAAGCAAGGAGCTACAAGGAGAGAATAACAAGCTCCAAAATGAAGTGGAAATACTAAAGATATCACAAGACGAAATGAAAAAGGAAATCAAAATCAGCCAATCAACAGGATAGAATGGGAGAATACCTCAGTAATAGATTGGATGAAGCAGAAAATAGAGTATCAAGACTGGATGATAGGGGCTGGAGAGATGGCTCAGTGGTTAAAAGTGCCAACTGCTCTTGCAGAGGACCCAGGCTCAATTCCCAGCACCCACATGGTGGCTAAGAACCATCTTAAACTCCAGATTTAGGGGAATCCAACACCCGTCTTCTGACCTCCATGGCATTGTATGACACGGGTGCACCAACCTACATGCAGACAGTACCATTATACACATAAGAGGCAGGCAGATCTTTGTGAAAGTTCAAGGCTAGCCTGGTCTACAGAGCGAGTTCCAAGACAGCTGGGGCTACAGGGAGACCCTGTCTCAAAAAAGGCATAAATAAATAAATAAATAAATAAATAAATAAATAAATAAATACTGGACGATAAAGTGGAAGAACTAGAATGCTCAAGCAAAGATTATGAAAAATTGGAAACAACATGAGTGGAAAAATCATGAAATGTGGGGCACTATGAAAAGACAAAACCTTCACATCATAGGGAGAGGAAGGAGAAGAATCCCAAGACAATGGTATTGATCAGATCTTCAACAGAATAATAGAAGAAAAATTTCCCCAAACTGAAAAAAGACAAACCATAAATACACAAGAAGCACATAGAGCACCAAATACACAAGATAAGGAAAGAAACTCCACATGCCATATCATAGTTAAAATACTAGATGCCCAAAACAAAGACAAGCTATTGAAAAATCACAAGAGAAAAACAAGTTACATATAAGGGGAAATCCATCAGAATTACAGCTGATTTTCAGTGCAAACTAGGAAAGCCAGAAGAACATGGACCAAAATATTCCCAGTGCTAAATTACTTTAGATGCCAACCCAAATTACTATACCCAGCAAAAACATTGATTATAGTTAAAGGAGAAAGAAAAATCTTTCAGGACTGTATTAGTCAGGGTTCTCTAAAGAAACAGAAGTAACAGGATGAATATATAGCTATATACAATTTATTGATTTGCTCACATGACAGAGTTCAAGGAGTCCAACAGTAGACGCTCCGCACTGGAGAGGCTGAGAATCCAGGGAACTGCTCAGTCCACAAAACTGGATGTCTCAGTAGTCCCAATCTGGTGCTGAAGGCCCGATGGATTCCAGGAGATCTGCCGGTCTCAGTACACGCTGGGATCCGAAGGGTTGATCACAGCAGCAAGACAAACTCACCAGATGAGAGAGGCAAGCCACAGAGAAAAAGGGACCAGCTCCTTCTGCTGTGGCCTTTTATACTACCTGCCGGCAGAAGGTAACACCCACATTTGGGGTGGGCCATCGGGTTGAGGTGGTCCAATCCGAAGATCCTTCTTCTCTTATTTGTTCCTTAGTCCAGTCAAGTTGACACACAGGATTAACCATCACAAGGACATAAACAAGTTGAAAGTACCTGTCCAGAAAACCAAACCTTCAGAAAATATTCAAAGCAATTCAAAGGACAGACGACAGGAGCAACTACCCACTAGCAGCTAGAGAGAGAAACTAATAAAAGTATAACTGTGAAAATACAAACCTGGGCCAAGAAGGCAAACAGAAAATAAGGTGAAAAGAAGCAACACCGATCCCTCAATTATAACCTTAAATATTAAAGGTCTAAAATCCCCCAATCAAAAGACTAGACTAGGAGAATGGATTAGGAAACAAAATCCATCTATATGCTGTCTACAAGAAACCTATCTCACCCTCAAGGACAGGCAGCAACTTAAAGTGAAAGAATAAAAAAAAATATATCCCAAGCAAATGGTTCCCAAAAGCAAGCAGGATTTGCTATTCTAAAATCAGACAAAATAGACCTCAAAGTAAAACTAATTAGTACAGACAAAAACTGGGCAATTACATCCTTATCAACAGAACAATTACATCCTTATCAAGGGAACAGTTAATCATGAAGATTTCACAATCATAAATATATATGCATTAAACTCCTGTGCACCAAACTTTATAAACACAATCCTGCAAGACTTCATGTCACAGATTAATCCCAGCACACTAATAGTAGGGGACATCAATATTCCACTGAGCCTTTTGGATAGGTCAACTGGACAAAGAATAAACAGAAAGAGATCCGAACTGAACAATACAATACACCTAATGAACCTTAAAGACATCTACTAAATATTCCACCCAAACACCAGAGAATATACTTTCTACTCAGCACCCCCATGGAAACTTCTCTAAAGTCAAACACATCCTTGGACACAGAAAAAAAAAAAAACAAACAAACTCAACAAATACAAAATATTGAAATAATTTCATACATTCTATCAGACCACAGGGCAATAAAGCTCAATCTCAACAGCAAGATAAGCCCTGCTACCTACAAGAACACATGGAGACTAAACAACACATTTCTGAATGATGAGCGGGTCAAGGAAGAAATAAAGAAATAAAAGTATTCCTGAAAAAAAAGAATTCCTGACAGACTTGCATTCAGACACTACATTCATACACACACAGAAATAAATTTAAAAAATTAATAAAAAAAATTAATGAATCCAAAAGCTGGTTCTTTGAAAGGATAAACAAGATAGACCACTAGCCCAGTTAGGCAAAAATAAATAAATAAATAAATAAATAAATAAATAAATAAGCAACTCCAAATCAATAGAATTGTGATGAAAAGGGGGAAACATCCAAACAACGAAATGAAAAGATCCAATCATAAGAGAATACTTCAAAAAAACATACACTTTACTAATTTAAAACTTAAAGAGAAATGGATGAATATCTGAAATCTGGAAATCAACAAAGTAAACAACAGAAGAGATTGACAGCTTAAATACAGCCATAATATATAGAAAATTAAAGGTGTGATAAAAAAACTTCCCCTCCCAAAAAAAAAAAAAAAAAAAAAAAGTCCACGTCCAGAGGGTTGCACAGCAGAATTCTATAAAACATTTAAAGACGACTTACAAGGATTATTACTCAAACTGTTCTGAAGGATACAAATGGAGGGAAATCTCCCAAATTCCTTCTAGGAAGTCAGCATAACTCTAATACCAAACCAGACAAAGATACAACCAAAGGGAAATTATAGACCCATCTTTATTAATGAACATGGATGGAAAAATTCTCAACAAAATACTTACAAACCACATACAGACCCACATCAAAAAGATCATCCATGTTGGATTCATACCAGAAATGCACGGATGGTTCAACATATATAAATCAATAAATATCACAAAACACATAAATGGACTGAGAGACAAAAACCACATGATCATCTCAATTGAGGCATTAAAAAGCCTTCGACAAAATCAAGCATCCCTTCATGCTTAAAGTCTTAGAGGGAATTGGACTGGAGGGATCATTCCTCAGCATAATCAAAGTCATATACAACAAACTCATAGCCACAAATCATCCTAAATGGAGAAAAGTTAGACGCATTCCCTTTAAAGGCAGAGACCTAGCAAGGCTGCCCCCTATTGCCTCTCCTCTTCAATTTAGTGCTTGAAATGCTTGCTAGGGCAATAAGGCAAGAAAGGGAAGCTAAAGGAGCACTAATTGGAAAACAGGAAGTCAAACTATCCCTTTTTGCAGAATATATGACAGTATACCTAGGGGATGCTAACTACCCCATCCCCCGAAAACTCTTAGAATGATTCAGAGTTTCAGTAAAGTAGCATAATACAAAATTAACCTAGAAAAATCAGTAGCCTTTTTTTACGCCAACAACAAGCAACTGGAGAAGGAATAAAAGGAGACCTTCTCATTCAACAATAGCCTCAAAAATAATAAAATACCTAGGAAAAAACACAACCAAAGACAAAAAAGATCTCTACAACAAAAGTGTTAAACCCCTGAAGAAGGAGATTGAAGAAGACATCAGAAGATGGAAAGACCTCCCAAGCTCATGAATTGGAAAAATTAATATAGTAAAAATGTCAATTCTACCCAAATTAATATACAGATTCAATACAATCCCATTTAAAATCCCCGTGAGCTTCTTTACAGACTTGGAAAAAAAAAAAATCCTTAAATTCATATGGAAAAACAAAAGACCCCAAATAGCCAAAGCAACCCTGAGGGAAAAGAGCAATACACAAGGGATCACTATACCAGACTTCAAACCACATTACAAGGCTATAGTCATAAAAACATCCTCATACTGGCATAAAAGCAGAACTGTAGACAAATGGAACAAAATTGAAGATCCAAACTGAACCACATACAATTTCAGTCACTTCATATTTGACAAAGGGGCCAAGAAGACTCAATAGAGAAAATACAATACCTTCAGAAAATGGTGTTGGAAATCTGGATCACCACTTGTAGAAGAAAAAAATTAAACCCCGACCTATCACCCGGTACAAGAATCAACTCCAAATGGATCAAAGACCTCAATGTGAGGAGAAGTCTTTCTAAATCAGACAGCAGCTGCAAATGAAATAAGGTTGAGAATTGACAAGTGAGACCTCATTAAACTCAAAAGCTTCTATACAGCAAAAGAAGCAATCAGGGAAGTAAAGAGAAAAACCAAAGAGTGGAAGGAAACCTTCACCTCTGATACATCTGACAAAGAATTACCTTTCAGAATATATAAACTACTCAAAAAAACCAAAGAAGTAAGAAAAAAAATGGCCTACTCAAAAGATGGAGTAAAGAGCTGAACAGAGACTTCACAAGTGAGAAAATAAAGATGGTTGAGAAACATCTTAAAAAGTGTTAACATTGCTAATAATTAAGGAAATGCAAATTAAAACCACTTTAAGATATCATCTTACTCCAATAAGACTGCCTAGGATCAAGAAAGTAAACTTTACAAAATGCTGGAGAGGTTGTGTGGAAAGGGGAACACTCATCCACTGCTGGTGGGAATGTTAAACTCGTGCAACCACTATGGAAAGCAGTGTGGAGAGCCCTTAAAAGACCCAAAATGAGCCTACCACCTGACACAGTCATACCACTCCTGGGTGTATACCCACTAGGCTCATCCTACTGCAGACATACATGCACAGCCATGTTTATTTCAGCTCTCTTCAAAATACCAAAGACCTGGAACCAACCCAGGTGCTCCTCAATCAACAAGTATATAAAGAAAATGTGATACATCTATACAATGGAGTTCTATGCAGTGGTAAAGAAAGATGGCATCATGAACTTTGCAGGTAAATGGATAAACCTCTAAGCCATTATGCTAAGCGAAGTAACACAGTCCTAGAAAAACCTACCACTTGTGTTCAGACTATGTAATCTTGATATATGGGTGGAGGGTATGTATGTATATTTTAGAGTAATGTAAAATTAAAAGGGAAAATGGAAATCCTGAAATATCATTTGAAAATAACCTACAGCTTATTTTCAGATGACATGATGGTAGTATAAGTGTGACATTATATATAAGATATATTTCGATATAGTATCTATTAGAGATATATATTCGGTATGCATCTGTGGGAACGCCATACAAAAATTGGAGGGAACAACAAAAGAACTGGGACAAAGAACTGACTGAAACAGTTAAGTTCTCCCCAAAACAATAATCCTTAGTTTTGAAAAACTTTAAAAAGACTTAGAGCCAGGCTTGGTGGCACGTTCCTTTAATCCCAGCACTCTGGAGGCAGAGTCCAAGGCCAGCCTGGTCTACAGAGTGAGCTCCAGGACAGTTGGTACTAAAAGGGAGACCATATCTCAAAATACCAAAAAAAAACGAAAAAACTAAAAAAGACTCAGAAAAAGATACAAGACATATATGGCAGAATGCATGAACTTGGGTGTGGTGGGGGCATGGAAAAGGAAATGAGTCTAAATTGGATTGAGAAATGATGTATGGGGGCTGGAGAGATGGCCTAATGGTTAAGAGCACCGACCGCTCTTACAGAGGACCCGGGTTCGATCCCCAGCACCCACATGGCGGCTGAGAACTGTCTGTAACTCCAATTCCAGGAGAACTCCAGTTCCAGGGGAATCCAACACCCCCTTCTGACCTCCAGGGCATTGCACGACACAGGTGCACAAACCTACATGTAGACAGTACATTTATATACATACAGAAATAAAAAATTAAAAAAAGAAAAAAGAGAGAAATGATGTATGAAATGCACAAAATTTCAATAAAAATCTTTTTAAAAAGAAAAAATATCCATCAATATCTCCAAATTCAAACTGTAGCACACAAGAATAGCTCCGTTCATGCTAAGTGAAGTAACACGGTCCCAGAAAAACAAAGGATGAATGTTATCCCTCATCTGTGGATGCTAGCACCAATTACCTTATTGTTTGGCAAACTGAACAATGTTAATGTGATCTGAAAACAACTGTTCTCATATTGTGAATCCCTTTAAAAATAAATAAATAAATAAATAAATAAATAAATAAATAAATAAATAAATAAAATAATAGCTCTGTGTATTTGGACATGGAAGTTAAGTGACTGAGCCATATATGATTTTACACTTTTTTTTTCTTTTGGTCTTTTTTTGAGACAGTGTCTCCCTGTAGCTCTGGCTGTCCTGGAACTCACTCTGTAGACCAGGCTGGCCTCGAACTCACAGAGATCCACGTGCCTCTGCCTCCCAAGTGCTAGGATTAAAGGCGTGCGCTACCACACCCGGCATTTATTTATTTCTGTATGTGTATCAATGTACTGTCTGCATGCAAGTCTGTGCACCCATGTCGTGCAATGCCGCGGAGATCAGAAGAGGGCGTCAGATTCCCCTGGAACTGGAGTTCTTCTGGAATTGGAGTTTCAGACGGTTCTCAGCCGCCATGTGGGTGCTGGGGATCCAACCTGGGTCCTCTGTAAGAGCAGTCAGCGCTCTTAACCGCTAGGCCATCTCTCCAGTCCCGTGATTTTACACTTTCAATCACCAATATATTTTTCTTTAGGGACAGTTTCTTCTTGTGGCTTCAGCTGGCCTGGAACTGGCTATCAGAGCAGGCTAGCCTGACTCTCATAGAGAATCACGTGACTGCATTCCCAGTGCTGGGATTAAAGGTAAATTATATGTCAGAGTCCATAACAGAAACAAAACAAAACATTCGTGCCAAAGTAAAACAAAATAATCCATAAAACAAACCAAATCTGTGCTATTCACTGAAGCGTAATTGGGATTAGAAAATTCTGGAAACAATCAGTTCTTTTGAAGAGGAAGCTATTCAGGAAAGCAGATACCCTGCAAAAACAAGTATTTGCAGCAGAACAATATAGAGAGCTGTATACTATGGGAGAAGCGATGCCAAATTATAATACTGCATCAAACTGGTGGCGTAAAGCACATAATTCATTATCTAGAAAATTGAGAAGAATATAAACATCCATTAGCGCATGTAATATGTTCTGTTAGTAACAAAAAGAAAGACTCAAATACCATAAAGCTAACAGCAGGTATCTCCAAGATCTTTCTAAATATTGTTTATATGGATAGAGTTCATGAAAAAGAAACAAATGAAATTATGTGTGTAGTGGCATCATATTCTCAGAATGGGGAACTCTAATGAGGAAAATAACACTTCTCCCCTTCCCTTTCTACTCACAGATGTCCATGTCCTGATGCAGAGAACTGAATGTGCCCTGTAGACAAAAGGATTTTCAGACTTGACACTGGGATTCAGACATTAGAAAGAGATTATTCTGCATCATAACAGTCCTATCAAATCTAATCACATGAATCCTTAAAATTGAAGGACCTGATGTAAGAACGAGAATACAAGAAGGACTACAAAATCCCATTTCAATCATGAACTCAGTGTAACTGTTCTTGCCTAAATTGAGCCTGCAAAAGAAAGGGCTTGTCAATGGCCAATCATGAGTGAAGGTGGGGATTACAAAGCCCTGCCTGACCTGCCTTCTGAACTAGTAGTCCCTGATAGATTCTGCAAACTGGAGAGTCACTACCATCAGTTGAGTAACCACTTGGTCAACCCCACAGACTTGAATGGTGAGTTCCAAATCCATGGTCATAGAGATGACCTGGGTAAATGCATTGAGTCTTAAAACATAAAAAGAAAATGAATGTGGAAAAAGGACTTGTAGGGAAGAGACCAGATTGATACCTTACAAGGAAGGCAAGGACATTACAGGGGAAAGTATTCAGAATGCATTGTATTCATGTATGAAAATATCAGAGAACAAATTTAATAATAAAAATGAATGCAGTTGATTGCTTCATGTCATCCAAACAAAACAAACGTTTTAATGACTTTGTGCACAGTGAGAAAAAGGAATCTAGTTTCTTCTACATGCCACTATCTAAATTCATCAGCACCATTTGTTGAACCTATTATTGACTGTCTTTTCTCCAATGTATAACTGTGGTATCTTTGTCAAAAATCAGGTAGATGTAAATCTGTGGACTTAAATAAGGGACCTCAATATTCTATTCCAAACCACAATGTGTCTGTTTTTATCCCAGTACCTGTTTTTATTATAGTAGCCATATATACAATTTGACATCAAGGATGGTAATGCCTCCAGCAGTTATTTATTTTCATGATTATTTTGGCTATTCCTGGGGTTTTTGTGTTTCTATATGAAATTTGAGATCATTTTTTTTTCAATTTCTGTAACAATTGTGTTTGACTTTTAATGACTATTGCATTGGATTTTCAGTCAGATTTTGGTATTGTCCTTGTTTGCGTCTCTATTACTGTAATGAGAACACTGACCAAAACAAACCTGTGAAGGAAAGGATTTATTTTATCCTACATCCCCCAGATGATACATCCTCACTAAGGGAAGTCGCAGCAGGAACTTTGGGCAGAAACCAACTGGAGCCAGGAGCTGAAGCAGAGACCACGGAGGAACCTTGGCCGCTGGTTTATTTTTCTGGCCTTGTTCACCCTGCTTTATTATGCAACCTAGAACCTGCCCAGGGGTGGCACTGCCTACAATACTCTGGGTCTTCCAACATCACTCAACAGTCAAGATAGGAAGAACAAAGGCCAAAGGGACACAAATCCTTAATAGACATTCCCTCTCCCTAGGTGTGTTGACAGCTGAAGTTACCCATCAAAAATATCTCCTTGTCAACTTGGTACACAAACACATCACGGTTAACCCATAACCTTTTGAGTTATTCTCAAGATCTCATTTTAATATTAATATTATAACGCAGGAAAAATTAAAACAGCAAAAATTAAAAGTTCCACAGTCCTTAAAAATTATAATACTTTCAGATAAAAAGAAATATAACAATAATGTTGTTTAGCTTGCCTTTCACCTGGGGGATTTGGTGTTACCATCCACAAATGAGGGAAACCATTTGCCATTTGTTTTTCTGGGACTGTGTTACTTCACTTAGCATAATGGCTTTGAGTTCCATCCATTTACCTCCAAAGTTCATGATGTCATCATTCTTTACTGCTGAATAGTACTCCATTGTGTAGATGTACCACATCTTTGTCATCTACCACTTATTTTCAGACTGTAAATGGGTGGAAGGTATGTATTCATATTTTAGAGTACTATAAAATTAAAGGAGGAAAATAGGAATCCCTAAAAATAAAAAAAAAGACGGAAAGATGCAGGACTTTTATGGCAGAATGCATGATCTGGGATGGGGTGGGGGGAAAAGGAAAGGGGAATATGTCTAAATTGAACTGAAAAATGATGTCTGAAATACACAAAACATCAATAAAAGCATTATATTAAAAATTACAATACTTTAAAAAAGTACAATATCTCTTTAAATAATCAAAAATCATCTCTCAACTCTTTGGTTCAGAAAATCCAGGTAAGTTACATACTGTATATAACAGAGTTTTCCAGAAAGTCCAGACAGTTATTTGATGGACTGTCAGCAATAATAGCAGCATGCTTAAATCAAACAAACTCCCAGCCTAGATGCTGGGAAGTAGGTAAGAAACCCCTTCCTAGCCAAGGAGCTACTGGCAGTTGACAGGTTGACAGCCACTAGGAGGAAGAGAGCCAGTTTAATTTAACAAGGCTCCAGTGGGTGGGTCCATATCAAGGAGTATTTGGGGACACAAACTTTGCACTCTTTCTCTTGCTCTCTTCATATATATATATATATATATATATCAAGCAATTCTGAATTAGAAGTATCCTTATGAAATAAGGAACTATTTAATTTGTAATTTGCAAATAACGATCATATTCATTTACAATATAATATTTGATATGTCTATATGTGTGCATGTGGTACATGTGTGCATAAAGTGAAAGTGGGTATGAGTATTAGGGAGGGCTGAAGATAAGGGAAGAGATCTAAAATCAATCAAAAGATATTGCATGAAATCTCCAAAATTCACTAAAAATGAGAAAAACACTTTGAAACATATTATTTTCTCCTGTCAACAATTTTATATGTCAACAGAAAAATGTAATGCTGTTGAGTGACTATGTCATGCTGCAGAGAATTTCAGTGTTTGGTCACAGTGTTGACACACTGTATAAACCATACTTTATGTCACAAACAAAAATTCAATGAATTATCTTTCACTTCTCAAAAATAAAAAAAAACCACTGAAGAACCATTCCAGGCTATGATGAAGAAGTTATATGAGAATCAATGTGTCAAAATTAAACTTTGTACTGGCTTTCAGTATGGAAGAGGGATGCCATTAAGCCAAGCAATGTGACAGCTTCTACAAGTTCTAAAAACAAGGAAATAGATTCCCCTTCCAGAAAAAAAATTCAGTCCTGCCAAGACTATGATTTCCACCCAGCAATGAACCTGACCTCCAGAATAGGTTTACTACAATGCTTTTAATTTGTTAATAATGAAGAAAATGTCAAAATAATTCCAAGGACTCTACTATCATTATTTGGTCTGGTGTATTTCTGAGATGAGCAGATTGTAAAGATTTTAAATGAGTCTCAAAAACTATGTAGTGCCTCTATTTTTCTCTTGGTTAATAAGAATGAAATTGTGTTAAGAATCAAAGATACCTAGCATGAGACCGAATACAAAGATCTAAGATTATGAGATTTAAAAAATCAAGTAATTCTCAGCCACTATGGAAAGCAGTGTGGAGAACCCTTGGAAGACTTGGAATGAACTTGCCACCTGACCCAGCCATACCACTCCTAGGCATGTATCCTCAAGATTCACCCCACTGCAGAGATACATGCACGGCAATGTTTATTTCAGCTCTCTTCACAATAGCAAGGAGCTGGAACCAACCCAAATGCCCCTCAACTGATGAGTGGGTAGAGAAAATGTGGTACATCTACACAATGGAGTTCTATGCAGCAGTAAATAAAGACGACATCATGAGCTTTGCAGGAAAATGGCTGGAGCTAGAAGACATCATGCTAAGTGAAGTAACACAGTCCCAGAAAAACAAACGACGAATGGTATCCCTCATCTGTGGATGCTAGTGCTAATTACCTAGTTGTAAGTATTTCTTGTGCATGGCCCCTTGAGCTTTTGTCCAAGCAGTTGGGAGTGATGCATATTGGAAACAACAACAACAGAAAGGACTGCATCAAAGAACTGACTGAAACAGTGAACTTCTGCTCAAAACAGTCAACTTCCACATGGAAAATATTGAGAAAGACTGAGAAAGAGATGAAAAGCATATTTGGCAGAATTCATGAGCTCTGGTGGGGTGGGAGGATGGGGGGGACACGGGTCTAGATTTGATAATATATATATATTTAAAAAATCAAGTAATTCTGAATTAGAATTGTCCTTATGAAATAAGGAACTCAGTTTATTTAATTAAGTCATATAATCAAATAAACAGGTGAATAAGCTCACCTGCCTTTCTGATAGAAACATTTTACAGCTATGGTTTTAGTTATTTGAAATATATTAATATTACTTATAATACAGCATCATTCTGTGCAAGCATTATCTCAAACTAAAAACTATACTCTGATCAGCAGCAATGCCTCTTCCTACTGCTTCTAATAACCGTCATTCTACTTAATACTTACGTGATTTCAACTTTCTAGATCCCTTATGTTAGTGGGTTCATGCAGTCCTTGTCATTCTGTACTTAGCTTAATGTCACAAACTATAGGACTTTCTTCCTTTTAAGACCGAATGGAGTTTTATAATGATATCACAATACATGGGGGGAAACCTAATTATTTACCTTGTCAAAGGTGATATAACGCTAATTAGCTATTTTTAAAGGTAAAGAAATGCAAATGTATTATTGATCCTGCAACATCTCTAAAACAGTAATTCTATATAATCAGTTATGAGGTGGGTGAATGCTTATATTTATAAACATTCTTTTTTTTAAAATTTATTTATTTATTTATTTATTTTTGTATGTGTATGAATGTACTGTCTGCATGCAGGTCTGTGCACCCGTGTCGTGCAATGCCGCGGAGGTCAGAAGAGGGTCTCGGATTCCCCTGGAACTGGAGTTCTCCTGGAATTGGAGTTACAGACGGTTCTTAGCCGCCATGTGGGTGCTGGGGATCGAACCCGGGTCCTCTGCAAGAGCGTCGGTGCTCTTAACCGCTAGGCTATCTCTCCAGCCCCAACATTCTTAAAAACTATTTATTGCATGTCACAATTATTCAAGGCATATTCAACTAACATATCTTGAATAATAAAAATCAATACAACTATAATCGAACAGAGCATCAAATACATCTTCAGGCTACAAATTTAGTGATAGGTTGAGAGGTTTCCAAAGAAATCTTCAAAAACAATAAAAGCAAACATTTGTAATAATTATCCTAAATCTAATAACTAACATTTGGGTAATGTGGAGGGGGTCTTTTTATATGAAGCCATCTGCATATAGGAAGAAATATACATGGTCTAAAACTATGTTTAGAAAATAACCATTTCTTGAGTGAATAATTTATAAGAAAAAATAAAAAAAGGTTCAAAGTATACTACTATCTAATCAAATTGGAATGCATTCAAATTAGATTTTATCTCTACAAGGCTGAGAAAGTGTGCAAGAGGAAAGAAAATCAAATAAAGTTAACCATTAATTAGATATTTGAAGATGTTTACAGAATTGTTCATTAATTGTATGTGATAAAACTCTGTATATCCTTTTTTGGAGCCAGCTCTTTACATAAACATAAGGCATTTAAGGACAAGTTATATGAAGTATAGCACTTGCTTCAATAGATTCTTGTGAGGAAGCAATGGTATTGAAGGAAAGTGGTTAATGTTGGTAAAGTTAGGTGGTGTGTGCAGGAAGTTGGTTGGGATAAACTCATGCCATTGAGCCCGTTGGTGATTATGACTCTCTCTCAGTGTCAACCTAGAGAAGTTCATTATTTCTATTACTATTTCTCTGTTGAAATGTTTTATAATAAAAAATTAGAATTTTAAGAGGAAGAAAAGCAGAAAAAGGAAAAAGTGCGTGTGGGTAGCTTTAAAATATTTCTGCAGATTATTGTAGCAATGCCTCTTGAAAAATCCTCTTTTTATAGTAAGCCAGATCTGAGAGGAAAATAATCTGAAAATTACTTTCAGAACATTTTTAAATCTTTCACTTCCTTGTTTCCAGTGACTATAGTTATATTATTTATCCCATTAAGAAACTGCTCTGTGGGGCAGGAGGGATGGCCTAGCGGTTAAGAGTGCCGACCGCTCTTGCAGAGGACCCGGGGTCGATCCCCAGAACCCACGTGGCGGCTGAGAACCCTCTGTAACTCCAATTCCTGGAGAACTCCAGTTCCAGGGGAATCCGACACCCTCTTCTGACCTCCGCAGCATTGCACGACACGGGTGCACAGACCTACATGCAGACAGTACATTCATAAACATAAAAAAATAAAAATATAAATAAATAAATTTTAAAAAGAAACTGCTCTGTAATGAATAGAATTTTAAAATCTTATTTTAAATCTTATTCTGTTTTCTATTGCTTTTGAGTAGCAGATTTTTTTCACCTAGTAAGGCTATAAATGTTTTATTTTAGTCACAATGTAGTTAGAAATATCAAATAGAAATAATTTGAGGCTTTTAACTATTTGCATCGGAAGTGATTGGAATGATCACTTCCTGATCAGAAAGTCGGTCCTTTCTGAGACCAGCTCTGTTTCTCAGAATTAGTTCCTCAAAGGTCTGGCTGGACACTATTGAGAATTAGCCCACTTTAAATTGCTGTTGTAGAACAGACTGACTAAAATTTGTGCTTATCTTTTCTCTAACCTTGCCAGAGAGGAAAATTTCCTTGGTGGCAGACTTTTCTTTCTTTAGATATTGGAGATCTTTGAGATTTTATTTTCTTTCTATTCTTTGAGCACTTGCTCCAAACATAATCTAATAACATTTTAGGCACTAAGGAAATATAATAAGCCATTCTCTTCAATACATTCAAGAAGCCCACCCAGTAAACCATTGCAGAACAGATGCATCCCCAGTCTCCAAAAGCCAGCAAAAGATGATATAGGCTAAAATCCAGGCAGGTTCCAAAAGGCTCTAAGCAAGAAGAATGCGAGTTCCTCACAGAGGAGACAGCTGCTGAGCTGCCATTCTGAGGATGTTGTTTCTATAATGCTTTCTTCACAGTACATCAGCCAATCCTAGCAAAGTCTAGGATCTCTTTGGTACCACACTAATCCTCCTGTTACTGCTGTTTTGGGGATGTGTGATTTTTCAAAACTGCGCTTCAGGATATGGAGTACCTGACTAGTTTAGTCTAAATCATCTGATGCTTTGGAGTTTAATGGAAATGATGATTATCTTCTCTTTTTTAGATTCATAGAATTTCCATACTCTCTGCAAAATAACAGGAAATGTTCAGATGCTGCCACCCAAAATGGTTCAAGGCCAGTGTGCCATCATTGCACAAAGATGTGTCCAATGTTATCTCTAGTCACAGAGGTGAGTCATCATTCTCTCTCTCTCTCTCTCTCTCTCTCTCTCTCTCTCTCTCTCTCTCTCTCTGTGTGTGTGTTTCTGAGAATTAAATCTAGACCTCACTGATGCCAAGCAAGTGCTCTAGAAACTAAGTTATACACCCAGCATAACTCATGAATTTTGTTTAAACATTTGTCATTCCCAGTAACCAGTTCTTTGTCCTTAATCACAATACAGCTGACAACTTCCTTTCTATGTAGTGCAATTACAATTTTAGATGGGTAGAAAATTTCTATTAAACAATTCATTTTCATAATCTTTTCTCTGAAGAAGAGCAGGTGCTCAAAAAGTGTTCATCAATTAATATGAAATAAGCTTCATACTCAAAGTCATAATATATCATTTGATAAAAATGAAATTAACACATTGGTAAAAATAAAAAAAAACAAGCCCTTCTCCAAATCTGTTGAAGTTTAGAGAGACAATGAAATATTTCTCCTTCTGATTTAATACTAAAAGAATTTACTAAAACCCAAAATTGCCATTATTCATCCCATTAAATTTAATTGAAATAATGTAAATGAAGGTGCTTTGTAAATTGTTATGCTATATCCAGATAAGGTATTGATACTAACCATCTGTTCAACCATATGATGCTATAGTTCTGATTATGCACGTAAACTTTTCCTATGGGAAAGCCTTTATTGATAGAACCGTGCCAAAATGAATTACAAAATGCTTTTGTTAGATTGGGTAAGGTTATAGCTTGCCATTCATTTATATTTCATATATATTATATAAATATATATTTGGACTTTTGAAACAAGATAAGTTATAATTCATTTACACCATATATATATATATATATATATATATATATATATCACATGCACACAAACACACATATGGATTTGTTATCTTTGCAACAGGTTCTCCCTGCAGTCCAAGGTGTCTTGAAGTTCCCTATGTAACCCAGGTTTGCCTCCATTTCCCAGAGATCAGCATCCCTCTCCCTTCTGAATGCTGGTATTAAACATGTGCTTCACCACTCCCAGCTTCTATTCATGTTCTAAATTGAGCATATCTATCTATCTATTTATCTATCTATCTATCTATCTATCATCTATATGCATGCATATATTTTAATAATCATATCGTCAATGGCATTCCCATGCATAATGGACTATAAGCCTAATTAGATATTAAAATTCCCATTTCTTAAATTTGAAATATCTGAGTGGACACATTTTAAGAATCAGCCATAAGAAATACAAAATATACTGACCAATCCTTCATTTCCCCAAAAAAATGAAATAAAATATGTAAACAGTACTTACTGCTATTTTGACAAATGCTTTTAGAGAAGCTACCAGAAACTTTCCTGTTTTTTTTTTAAATCTCAAGTAACTGTTATAATTAACCTATATCCTCATCCACAGCATTATTAACAGAATACAAATGAAATTTACCTCTAATTTCCATAATAATCATTGTAATTTGCATAAAATTTACATAGCAAAATCCTAATTAAATAACATTATAGTACTGCTTATAAAAATAACCATGATAAATATCATATTTTTATATAAGTGTGGCAGAGACAGGCACGTGAAACAATGCCTATATTTATTATCTTTTCTCCTTTTACTGGAAATGTATTCATACCAATAATCTCTGATAATATTTTTGTTAAATTGAACAGCATTTGAAGTCAGTGATTATCAGTCCTGGAGAGTTGCCTCAGTGGTTAAGACCACTGGCTGCTCTTGCAGAGGACCCAGGTTTGATTCCCAGCACACAAATGGCAGCTCACACTGTCCATAACTCCAGTCCCAGGAAATACGATGCCCTCTTCTAATCTCCATGGACACTGCATAACGCAGGTACACCTACCAAAGGGCAGGCAATACATTCACAGACATCAAATAAAAATAATAACTAAAACACAAAAAAGAATATTATCTACTATGACAATCTGAAAACAAGGACTTTAATTTTTTCCACTTGTGGGCAATCCCTACAATCACATCAGACAATTAGATCATACTATTCTTGCTCCAATTTTATAGACTATTTATACATTTCTTTCTTTTTACTTTTCCAGTTCAATGACATTTTTTGAGACAAGTTTCTCTGTGCAGCAAGGATAGCCCAAAAGTTATAATCTCCTTACCTCAGCCTCTTGAGTGGATTACAAGTACAAACCACTAAATCTGGAAAAAATTTCCGTTAATTTAGCAATTCATTCCAAAAATATTTTCTCTTCTAATACTTTTATTGTTTTCATACCAGGACTGTGAAATCTCTTATTTAATCTGCTAATATGGCATAATGAATAGACAGCATAATACATAGTTTAAAGAATGTTTTTTTATTTAGATGACATGTTTATGATTACTAGGAATAAAAATTAAACAGTAGCAATTTTAACAAATTTCAAAATATTTACAATATATTCTATAATTATTATCTGATCATAAGATGTTGCCATGCAAAAATAAGTTTATAATCATAGCGTAATGAATATATACTAAATAAATATTTAATATTATATGTTTTATTTAACATTTAAAAAGAAATAAGCAGAGCATGGTAAAACACACTTTTAATCCCAGCAGTTAAGAGGCAGAGGAAGGTAGTTGTCTGTGAGATCCAGGCCAGCCTTGTCTATAAAGTGAGTTCCTGGACAGCTAGTGGTAGAGCAGGAGATCATGCCTCAAAAACAAGTAAGTGACATATACAATGGAAACTCTACATCTAAGGCTCATGGAACATAAAGGAACAGATCATATGGAGAATTACTAAAAAAAATCTCTGAACTCTCAAAAGTGAAGCTTCCTCATGCAACAGAGTGTGATATCCACAAAAGGCCACACTAGTCAAGGTCTAGAGAATAAAAGACTAAGGAATGCATGTTTTCAGATAGGACTTCTATATTAAACCTCAACCACCCATGGCTAAGGGATCAATGCAGTAGAGGGAGCAGAAAGATTGCAATAGGTGAGGTGAGGGTTCATAAGAAAATGGAGTCTTTCAAGCCTCTGGAACCTTGCTCATTTGAACTTGCAGCAGTGGTGTCAGCATGCACAATACCCACACAGGCTTAATCTGACAAAAAATCAGCATAGATGTGGGAAATTGGCAGCAGACTCCAATCTTAGCAGAGGAACTACTGGCAACTGCTTATTGCTGGGTGAGGAAGAGTTGATCATCTTTGAGGGAGTGACTCTAGATAGCCGACTAGACTTCAGTGGGTGAACTTGAACCCAGGACGATGTGGATACACAAGCTTGACTATAGGCCTTAACAAATAGGACAGAATGAATGAAATCATGTGCGGGGGCGTATAAGAGGGTGCAGATGGGAGGGTTGAGCCAACATACGATTACGATTTATTGTATGAAATGCACAAAAATTAAGTAAAAAATAAAATATTAAATAAATAAAAAGGTATATAAATCAGGCAGTAGGGGCTTATGTCTACTAGAAGATGTGTGGAAGAGAAAGGGCTGAATATAATCAAAATACTTTCTAAACATGTACGAAATTATGAAAGAATTCATCAAAGTAATTTATTTTATAAATGAAATTATTTATTTTATAAATAAAAAATTTGAAAAGATAAAATGTAGAGAAAAGGGTAAATAAGCAAGCCACCAGCTTTGCTAATTGTTGCTGATCAAAGTTGGGTTTATTCACAAGAATTGAAAGATATTAATTCTTTTTTTTTACCTTAAATGTCTCTTATTGTTGTCTTTCAATGAACGTTCTGTCACTCTGACTAAAAGCAGGCAAACAAACAAAAACAAAAATACTGAATTAAACAGCGTAAAATAAGAAAAGAGTTATTTAATTTGATGGTCCATGATCCCTTGGACTGGTGGCTTTGTTGAGGGAGGTCATCCTGGTCCAAGTGTTTAAGGCAAAAGCCTCTGATTATCCTATAGCAATACTGAGATATGGAAGAAAAATAGTCTATTTACACAGCAAAACTCCTCCTTTAAGCTCACGAAATTATGAATCCATAAATGGGGAATTTCATTCATGAGGTCATATTTTAAGTTTACAATGTGGCATTAACTATCAGCACATCAGATGTCTAGAACATGATCATCTTATGTAATTAGAATCTTAAACCTTTTGAATAACAATTTCCTGATACCACCATCAACATATTCAAACCATAGTAGGCATAACTCTCATCTTTGTTTATATGAGAAAGACTACTTTAGATATATCAGAGAAACATTATCCATCTGGCTTTTTTCTGTTGAAATATTCTCTTTTGAAAACAAATCACTTTGTGTGAAAAACTCAGATTAAGGCCCAAATACATATGTTCCAGCAGATAGGCCCAAGTGAAATACCAGAAAACAGATAACGTCTTTAGGTAGCAAACCATTGTTTGACCCAGCCTTCGAGCTGAGTAAAGTGATCATAACAAAAGAAAAATTAAGTATCACCACAGATATCTGCCTAAGTTGCAAAATCAAATAAAATTTGAAATGGTATGTTTTAAGTCACAATTTTTTTTTTTTTTGGTCTTTTCGAGACAGGGTCTCCCTGTAGCCCTGGCTGTCCTGGAACTCACTTTATAGACCAGGCTGGCCTTGAACTCACAAAGATCCGCCTGCCTCTGCCTCCCAAGTGCTAGGATTAAAGGCGTGCGCCACCACGCCCGGCAGTCATAAAATATTTTGTAACTTGAGAAAGGAATATACTACCTGACCTGGATAAAAAAAAAATCTAAACTTGGATAGATCTTTTCAAAATATTCTTTTTTTTATTTTACATATATTAGTGTATTGCCTGCACCTATGTAAGTGGATTGATATGTGCAATGCTCACGGGGTTCAAAAGAGGGCATCAGATCCCCTGGAACTGGAGCTATGGATGGTTGCTAGCCTCTGTGTAGGTGCTGAAGTGAACATGGGTCCTCTGCAAGAGCAGTCAGTGCTCTAAATTGCTGAGTGATCTCTCCAGCCCCACAAGCAAATAAATCTTGATGGAAAATGGATTGCCATTGTTTTATTTTCTATATTCTAGTATTATTGAATTATTTATAATATAAAAATAATTTGTCACCTAAACAAAATTAACAGGGACTAGATTAAAAATAAGCAAAACATTATTATGAAAAAGATTCATGCCTAGAAATAGAAAAGTTAGTTTCTCTTTTACAATTTTGCCATGCTAATAACTCACCTTAAGCAAACATGTTAAAAGTAAACACAGAGAACTACGCCAGGACCAACTCTTCTTTATTCCAGATGACTCTAAATTGCCAAATTCCACAGAAAAATCTTAAAATTACAATCTCTCTCTGTCTCTCTCTCTCTCTCCACACACACACACACACACACACACACACACACACACACAGGCTCGGGGGAAAAAGTGGGACAATTAAAGTGGCTTGCCTTGAGAACTCACTGCATGGAGTTTCAGAACCAGCTCTTGGATTTCTAATTCTGCCGCTAGCCAGCTTTGTGACCTCAGACCAGCTATTTAAACTGTCTAAGCCCGAGTTTCTGAGTTTCCACATTCAGAAAATGAAGCTATTTACATTTGCATCTGCCTTGCAGGATGTTATGAGGATTCAAGATAAGATGCTTAATGTGTAGAGCAGAACCTGGCATGGAGAAAGACACCCAATAACAATAGTTTGTTAGCACTCGAGATAATCCCTCTTGGAACAATTCCAAAGAGACTTCTGAATCATTGTCAAATCAAGAGGTATCTGTTCATCTTACAGATGAGTATGATCCGTTAAGCACTTATGGACTTGAAATAAATGAGAATGCGTAGATGATGATAGAAATTATGACCAAATTTAAATAGCACACTTTCAGTAAGTTCTAGATATATTGATTTAACATGCAGTAACTAGACTACTATGATATCTCTGATTAAAATTATATGCAAACCAATTAATTATAGTAAATTAACCTATGATTTCTTCGAATAAATATGAAAACAGATCAGTCGCTTCTTATGAACATAAGGGTTTCTGGAATGATGCTGTGATAAAAAATAGGAGATGGTACCTACTCTGAATTCATGTCTGCACAACTGAGGATGAATGGCCTTTCTGAACAGAATAATATTCCCTGTGAGGACAACGATATCAAATGGCGGTTTTCACAAGGATACTTATTCTATCTGGGACTGAGAGTACATGCCAGTAATCTCAACACTTGGAAGGGTGAAGCCAGAGGAATGCCAAGAGTCTGAAGCCACGGAAAAGCTTCATGGTAAAACCTGGTCTCCAAAACAAATAAACAAACAAGCCCTAAACAAACAAATAACCCACCCCAGAAAAACAAAAGGAATGAAAGGATTATCATTCATCCAATACCTTCTCAGAATTAGGCAGTGGAAAAAGGGTGTTTTTGCTATAATTGTTTTCTTCTGTTTGTGTTTGTTGGTTTTGATGATAGAGTGAATGTTCATTTTAATGAAAAGACCAGCAGCTTTTTAGTCCCATAGGATTTTTTGTGATGTCTTCATTAACTTCCAATATGAGTAATTTCAAGATAATAGTGCCTACTTTAACTTCACAATATTGTTTTAGGAGTTAAAGAAAATATATATATATATACATATATATATATGCTCTGTAAACACTATTCTGTTCCTCCTTTTCCCATTAGCTTCAAGGAATCTACAGTTTTTGTTCCACATAAGCTTAAAATAAGAGGAAGTGTTCTACTGTACATGAGCACCGATCTTCCATGTATGTCATAGAATGTTTATTTTCATAAACATGGAAATTTTTCTGATCTCAAAACTTCACTTGTCAAAACTTTTGTATGTAGAGAGGAAATTCTGTAGAGACTAAGAATTTGTGGACTAAGAATAAATGGAAAGCAAGATAAAAATACTAGACTAGTGAACAGAGGGTTAATAATAGAAGACTGTAGTGGCATGGCTCACACTGTAGACTGCATCTGTGGAAGTGGGACAGCAGCTCTTATAACCTTATGCATCCACTTCCTTTAAGGGGATGCAGACACAGGACAATCAATAGTGTGGTACAGCTCTGGGAAAAAATCATGACCAACAGACATTACACAGTGACATTATTTCTTCCCCAAGAATGCCAAAATGCATGAGTGAATGCACACTTAAGGAAATCCTGACCCTGGCTGATAGTAATTAGACTTTGGAGTCATTTTCATGCCAGAAGCAAGTATTGTCATCAACCACTTACATTTTTAGGTTCCCAGGTGAAAAAAAAAATTTGAAGGTCCTGTCAGTGTTGAATTTCAAGATAAAATTATTACATCCCCTCGTTGCAAATAAATAGATGTGGGGGTCATCTCTACCTTGAGAAAATAATCCATTGGCAGGTATAAGGTTCTTATTGAGAAAATGTGGAGAAACAATGAGTCTTAGAAGGATATAGATATGGAGCAAATAATGGGACAAACTTAAGAACTAAAGGGTGATAGTGGATAAAAACTCAGATCAATATATTATGCTACTTTAGAAGAGGAGACTGGATGTATTATAGAGCAAAGAAAGGAAAGAACTTACATTCAAACAACCACCACAACAATAAGAGATTATTAGGCTGAAAAGAAGAGAGCCAGCAGAAAACACAAACATCTGAAACCACTATACTGATTACCAGAATTAAATCAGCAGGATACATCCCTAATACTGTATGTCTTTGTATACCGGGCTCCACACTCTGTGTCTTTCTGTTGTGTGTGATA
This sequence comes from Rhizomys pruinosus, assembly GCA_009823505.1. Lineage (NCBI taxonomy): Eukaryota > Metazoa > Chordata > Mammalia > Rodentia > Spalacidae > Rhizomys > Rhizomys pruinosus. The sequence continues at coordinate 66,956 of VZQC01010207.1, forward strand.
AGAGCAATCATCCTATTTCCCATTGTTCTTTAAATTATAAACAGAGCAAGGACTGGAAGCAACATTGTGAAAGAGCCTGCCAAAATCCGATGATAGCAAGCTGGATGTTTCATAGCTGTCACATTTAGAATCCCTTTGCACAAATAACCCGAAACAAGCCAACAAGCAGCTACAGATTATGCCTTCACCATGGGATTCTCATCTGATATGGTGAATGTACAAGACAACACATAAAGTACAGAATCACTTGGCAAATTCTTTATTTCCCCATTTAAGTGCTTCATCACTCCCTACGTGTTCCTTCACATTTTGTGTTAGAGGGATAGTATCTTAACTTTCATTAAAAATATCCCTTTAAAGTGAGTTAAACATTTTGAATTATCCAGGGGGAAATGCGGGGAAATTATGGTACAATTTGTCACTTCATTTCTAATTTTGATGTGGAATAAACCATCCAAATAAACCTCTCAAAGGAGTAGGTGTCAAGCAATGTTGTGCTTAGGAATATCAGAATCCCTTCTAGAAAAAAAGAAAAATGGCTATAATACAGAACATGTCAGCTACATCCTGGAGAATGCTTCCAAGAGGATGCTTCCATTTAATCAAGTTTCTCCTAGTTTGAAAAGCCATTTTCTTGAGGTCGACTATGAAGTCCTGAGGTAGAATGACATCTTAGTCCACTTCTTCTGCTATAAGAGAATACCACAGACTGGGTCACATGTAAAGGATAGATACTTATTTTGTCATGGTTCTAGAGGTTTGGAAGTTCAAGGTCAGTTTGGGGGTGACTTCATTTTTCTGGTGGGGGGATGCAATCTGCTTCCCAGATAAGCAGGCGGAAGTTACTCCTAGCATGGAGAAAAATTGGACCTCACATGGTAGAAGACGAAAGAAAAAGAGCTGAACACCAGAACCGGATAGGTGGTACAGTGCTTAAGAGCACTGGTTGCTCTTATACAAGACCAGTGTTCAATTCCCAGCACCCACATTGTGGATAACAATGGTCCATACTCCAGTTCCAGGGGACCCAACACCCACTTCTGACCTCTGAGGTCACTGCACAACACCTAAATACATGCAGGTAATATACTCATCATATATATAAAGCAAAAAATAAATAAAATATTTTCAAGAGAGAGATAAGCCCATGTGAAATCCCTTTAAAGAAAGCCTTAATTTCCATCATGTGGAGAGATTCCCCCCCCATGACACAGTCACTTCTTATAATTTCACATTGGCCAATAAATTTCCGCTACTGAATTTTGGAGATGATATGTTAAAATGATAGCTATGTTCTCCACTGAAATGTAATTTTCTAGAAGGCAAGACTGTAATCTTACATTCTCTTTTCCCTCATAGTGGTATAGCATTCTTCTCTGGAGATCCAAATAGTGAATATTTGATGGAACCAATTCCTACAAAGTTAAGTACTACAAGAGGCTCTAAGTAGCCAAAATCAATTGTTTTACCCTCTGTCTCCCTTCTTTATCGTCTGCTCTTTCTATTACACCCTCCTTTCTTCCTTTCATTTATGCTTCCTTTGCTTTTGTTTCTTTTACCAGTGCTTTGTAATGACTGTACCTTTCAACTGTTCAGAAAATTGGCACCAATGGCCAAATTTGCAGTCCCCCTTGGGGATGGGGTTACTGACCAGTGTCTGTCTCCTAGGAAACAAGGAAGCAATGCTGAAGTGAGACAGCTTCAGTAGAAAACATGTACATTAACTGCTGACAAGGGTACAGGCAAAACAACTGCTTTTATACATTCATTGTCATTTACCATTTATAATAAACTAGAGAAACCAATTCATCAAAATCAGTATCTGTGATTCATCTTATGACTGCTGTTTACTGCTTCAATTTATACGTGTAACTGAAAAATCCATTTTAACCCTGAAAATATAGTTCTTAAGAATAGGTAAAGGTATTTGTATTCTTGCCATAAATACTTATCATTAGGAGCAAGAACACAATTTCTGTTCTTTTACACACATGCATGAACTGACTCAATCTGTTTAATTCCTCTATATTCTACTATTTATGAACAATACCTGTCAAAAGGGAAAATACAAAAAAATTAAAAAATGGACTTATTTTTTTTCAGAGATCAATATTTCCTGTCAAAAGGAGAATTCACAGTTCTCAATATTAATTAAATTTATATTGAGTCAATCTTCTATATATCCCAGGCTTTAATTAGGACAATCCAGAATAAACTTTGTAGCACTCTCCTTTAGCATCACAGGGTTTTTAGACACTTATTAAAAGGGAAAAAACTTTGAAAAGCATGGTATTCCTGACACATTTATAATAGTCAAGTTTTAAGGAACATATGTTAGATAAAATGAGAGCCCTTGCTGATCCTGGCCCACTTAGAGACACATTCAAACCCCAGGCTTTTGTTATTTCTAAAGTAGGCTGTTAAGAGGTTTTCCTTTGTATTCCCCCTTCTGCCTGAATGGACACACTTCTTAACACTCGCATTGGTTTGTAAGGGCATATTTTTAGAAAAAAAAAAAAGAACAGTTATAAATTTCTTTAAACTTGCACAATGAATCTTTCTGTGTGTGTGTGTGTGTGTGTGTGTGTGTGTGTGTGTGTTTTGTTGTTGTTGTTGTTTGAGCCTGGAATTGTGTATATCAAAATTTTAATTGTGCAATAAGAACAACCCACAAATATCAATCAGATAATTGGATACGTCATTTGAAATTTTGAGCATCACCTTTCTCTTGATATCATTACAGATTGCTGAACATCATACATTTGCTAGTATGCCACAATGAGAAACAGGAACAAGCCAGTCACAGAGAAATGGTAATCATTCTTTTGAACCACAGTTACCTTCTGTTTCATCTCTTTGCATCAACAACAACATGTTTCTCTTCCAACTGTGATAATGTCTTTTGTGAGCATACTCTTCCGTACATAAAAATAACAATAGGCAATTGACATAGGAACAACTTAGATGAAAGAAAATATACAAACCTATACAACTCATACATACATGGACAATATGCTTTTTACAGAACACAGAGGTTATTACAAAGAACCATAACTGGTCAAAATACAGAGAATAAGTGACTGTGAAGTGCTCATTCCCAAAAAGAACATCTACAACACAAACTATACTCAAAGCTCAGTGAAGACTATGAAAGATGTAACAGATAGTAAGAGCAGAAGGATTGCTATGAAAGAGTATCTTCTAGAACTGACAGAAATGAGCTCTTAATATGGTCGCAGACATGAGCTCTTAATATGGTTGGGTAAATAAGACCATAGTAGTCAATTTTTATTTTTACTTTGCCTCATTACTAATTGAAGAGCTACAGGCTGTCAATGGCTGATGAGGATGAGAAAGTTAATTTTCTTCGGGGCTGAGCCACTTGATAGGTTGTCCATGCCCAAGTGATCAGGTCTATACTCATGTATATATGGACAACACTACTGGGCTAAGGAGATTATTTACACACACTCACACACATATAGATGATAGATAGATGTTAGATACATACATACATATATACATATATAATATGTAGATACATAGATATATAAATAGATACCTAAATATAGATAGATAGAAAGATAGATAGATAGACAGATGATAGATAGATAGATAGATAGATAGATAGATAGATAGATAGATAGATAGATGCAGATATAGATATATAGTTATATATGTATTTTAAAAACAGTATCCATAGAAGAGGACAAATTTGAGGAAAGAATGAAGGTGCCGCAGGAGGATTTTGAAGAATAGCCAGAGGATGAACATAATGAAGATATATTGCACATGTATGAAATTCTAAAATGAAACAAGAAGGAAATTTTAAAAGTTATGATAGTTAAGAAGGATTATGAACACATGAGAGGTAACATAATGGCAAGTAAAATCTTGTGATGTTAATTTTTCTTTTGTTTCTTCATTGTCCTAAGCTTCTAGGAAAAATCATCAATACTTTCAGAAACAAAGAACACCAGTAAGAATTCTTAAACTGTGATTATGATAAGCAACATCAATCAGTACACCATCTTAGCCACTCACAGTTATGAGGAATTAAGCATTTTACACTGAGAAACTTTCAGGTTTAATGACACATTTAAATGTTCTTTGTTGTGGTAACCATTAACAAGGAAAAAAACCCTAACTTCCACATCTATTATTAAAATAATAAGTATGGAAATCTTTCCTTTGGTTCTTATCTGTTGGTCATAATAAAATAGTTTATTTAATTAAATGAAGTTTTAGCCATTGTATGTAATAAAATATTGATATCTAAATTATTAATAATCCAACTCATGATGGATTTGAATTAAAGTTTTACTGCATTAATTTCTGTTTAATTTGTGGATTCCCTGTGCATCAGTGTCTTGATAGATTACTGTATCTTATTGTATTCCTAGGTACAGAAAATAATGAGCAAAAGTCCACTATTTGAAAAATGAAAAATACATTAATGCATATCAAAATGCGAAGGTCTGAAAAACATACTGTTTACTAGGTTTCAAAAAAAATGTCTTTTCTATGCCAGTGACATAGATGTCAAATTAGGTCACTTCATGTTCCACATCAACAAATTGAGTGTCTAAAGCTACCCCTTGACTCACATTATTTTAATCTAAACCAAAGTATTAGTTTGTTTAATTATCCAAATCTAAATGAATCTAGAACTCTACAAAATACAGAAAAATAAATTTGTCTCCAGCCTTCCCTATCCAGAAAGAATATATCAAATTTATTCAGGGGTAGGATTTATTGAGACAGCAATTCCTTGTAGCCCCAGCTAGCCTGAAATTTGTCCCATTGACTAGGGTGCCTCATTCTCACAAAGATCTGCCAGCTTTAAGTCCTGGGATTAATGGCATACACCATTGCCTTAAAGCTTTTGTAGGAGAAACAATCCACATTACTTATTTCATTTTAAATCAAAATATTTATGGGTAAGAGCTAAGTAGGTCAAGTCCCACTGAAGATGATTTTCTTTTGCCATAGAGCATCATCATTTATTATGAAACCATTCTATTTTATGTGATTTGTAACTGAAAGGTGGCTATAACTATCAGGAATCCTTAATTGTATTTTAGGGAGAAAAAAAATCTGTGTACATTCTCATATTCTCATTGACTAATGAACAATCAAAATGGAAAAAGGAACTCTAACATAATTATGGACTTTGTGATCATTAGTTAATCTAAAATATTCCCATATTATTTTATATACAGGGTTCCATGACCCCCATATTAGCATCACAAACTAGAGAACAAGTATTCAAATACTTGAATCCTATGGATGTCATTAAATCCTGTTAAACTCCCTGACCCCCATAGGCTCATGACCATACAATTCATTTAGTCCTACTTGAAAAGTTCCCATAGTCTTAGCCTCAGTCACTTCTGAGATTCAAGGCAATCTCTTAACTCCAACCCCAGTAAATTCAAGTGACAAATTATAAACTTCCAATATACCATGGAACCAAATACACATTCCCATTCCAAAAAGGGAGTGAAGACATAAGAAATACTGAACCAAAGCAAGACAGAGACCCAGGATGGCAAACACCAAATCTGGTAACTCAACGTCCAAAATCTGGGTCTTTACTTCCAAAGGAGTTAGATGGGTCAGCTCCTCCAGATTTGGTACACGCAGAATAATTTTCTCCCTTGAGCTGGTACCACTCCTTTGTGCAGTTTTCCTTGGCAGATGTCTCATAGCTCTACCTTCTCCAACGTCTTGGTGTCTCCACTGATAACCAGGTTTCATGTTCATAGCTTTGAACAGTGGTATCTCAACCTCACTTGGCCACACAGGGAATTCTTTAGGCAGAGACTCCCCTACTGCATGCTGCCTGGACTCTTCAGCTCTCTGAAACAATGGAGGAAGAACTGAGGAACCCCTCACTCTTAGGTCTAAACCCAGCACTATGTGGACTACATTGCGAAGTTCACCTGCTGACTTGGGATGTACCTGCTAACTTGGTATGGACCCTACTTTATGCACAGTATAAGCAGCTTTTGTCTGTTGCAGCTTTCTAGAAACAGAATATTCCTTTGGCCTTTTTCTTTCAAAAAGAAGCTTAGAGGGTTGGGGTCTTGCCCTAATAACACGCTTTCCCTTGTGCAAATGCAAATGTGCAGGTCTCTCCTTAATGACTCTAATCTCCTTGGCAAAAAATAAAGCTTCTCCTCAGCAGAGACCTTTGCTCCAACATTATTAAGCTTCCTATAGCTTTTTTTTTTCTATTCAGACTCTACGTTTTGCATTTCTTACTGCCTCATTTGCTCTTTTTCATTGTAGATCTCCATAATGCTCACTGTTAATAACCATGCTAGCAATTTTATGTTAAACTATCTTGAAATTTCTTCCATTAAAGAAATTAGTTCTGAGACTTTTGGAGACTGCCTAACCATACCTGAGAGGAGAGCTTCCCAAATCCCACAACTGCCAAACCCCTCTGTTTTGGGACCAACTTCAGTCTCACCCAGTGCCCCAGGGCCAGGATTTTCTGCTGGCTATAAGGGCCCAGACCTTTGTAGAATTTCTGGAAGTGGGTGACTCCCAACTAACTAGAAAAAAAAGAAATAAAATCCTTTGTTAAATAAATCGTTTATTTGTGCTCTTCCTGGTTTTGTTGTTGTTGTTGTTGTTGTTTATTTTTTGTAGGCACTTAGGGCTATAAATTTTCCTTTTAGGACTGCGTTTTAAGTAGCCCATAGGTTTTGTTGTGTTGTACTGTCATTTTCATTTAGTTCCAGGAATGCTTTTCTTTCATTCTTTATTTCTTCCTTGACCCATTCATTATCCAGGAGTGTGCTGTTTAGTCTCCATGTGTTCTTATAGATAGTAGGGCTTTTTCTGGTGCTGATATTGAGCTTTATTGCACTGTGATCTGATAGAATGCATGAAATTATTACAATCATTTTGTATTTGTCGAGTTTTTTTCTGTGTCCCAGTATCAGGTATATTTTGGAGAATTCCATGGGGTGCTGAGTAGAAAGTAGATTCTCTGATGTTTGGGTGGAATAGTCAGTAGATATCTGTGAGCTCCATTTGGTTTACTGTATTGTACAGTTCGTATGTCTCTCTGTTTATTCTTTGTCCAGTTGACCTATCCAAAGGGCTCAGTGGGGTATTGAAATCCCTCACTATTAGTGTGCTGAGATTGCCCTGTTCCTTGAGGTCCTGCAGAATTGTGTTTATAAAGTTCAGTGCACCAGAGTTTGGGGCATATATATTTATGATTGTGAAATCTTCATGGTTAACTGTTCCTTTGATAAGGATGTAATGGCCCTCTTTGTCTCTACTGATTAGTTTTACTTTGAGGTCTATTTTGTCTGATAGCCACTCCTGTTTGCTTTTTGGAACTATTTGCTTGGAATATATTTTTTTCCATCCTTTCACTTTAACTTGGTATCTGTCCTTGAGGGTGAGATGGATGTTTTTGTAGACAGCATATAGATTGATTCTATTTCCTAACCCATTCTGCCGGTCTATGTCTTTTGATTGGGAAGTTTAGAACATTAATATTTAAGGTTATAATTGAGAGATGTGTGTTGCTTCCTTTCACTTTATTTTCTGTTTGCTTTCTTGGTCTAGGTTTGTATTTTCACAGTTATTCTTTTATTAATTTCTCTCCATAGCTGCTTGGTGATAGTTGCTACTTTCCTCTGTCCTTTGAATTTCTTCAAGTATTTTCTGAAGGGTTGCTTTTCTGGACATGTATTCTTTCATCTTTTTTATGTCGTGAAGGATTTTTCTATCTCCTTCAACTATAATTGACTTTTATTTTGCTGGTTATAGTAATCTGGGTTGGCATCTATAGTCGTTTAGTACTGGGAATACTTTGGTCCATGTTCTTCTGACTTTCATAGTTTGGACTGAAAAGTCAGCATTAATTCTGATGGGTTTCCCCTTGTATGTAATTTGTTGTCTTTCTCTTGTGGCTTTCAGTATTTTCTCTTTGTTTTGGGAATCTAGCATTTCTTTTCTGATCTTGCCTATTTGGTATTCTACGTGCTTCCTGTATTTGTATGGATTCATCTTTTTTCAGTTTGGGGGAATTTTCTTCTATTATTCTGTTGAAGACCTTATCAATACTATTAATACCATTGTCTTGGGATTCTTCTCCTTCCTCTATCCCTGTGATGTGGAGGTTTGGTCTCTCTATAGTGCCCCACATTTCCTGATTGTTCCACTCTTGTGTTTTTTCAAATTTTTCATAATCTTTGCTTGAGCATTCTACTTCTTCTATGTCATTTTTAAGTCTTGATATTCTATTTTCTGCTTCATCCAATCTGTTACTGAGGCTTTCTCCCATCCTTTTCTGTTGATTGGATGAGTGTTCAGTATCCTTTTTCATTTCATCTTGTGGTTTCTTTAGTATTTCCACTTCCTTCTGGAGTCATTCTCTCCCACTAGTTCTTTCCAGTATGTCATTCTCTCCCTCTAGTTCCTTCCTGAGTGTTTACTTCTCTCCCTTTAGTTCTTTGATTTCTTTGAATATATCTATGATTATTCTTCAAAGATCTATATCCTGGGTTCCTTCCAGGGAGATCTCTTTATAGGTATCTTGTGTAGGACTGGTAGGATTTGGTAGTGATTTTTTATGTGCTTTTCCCATGTTGTTTTTTCATTATGTTTTTGGCATGTGAGTTTGTATTCTGGTTACAAATCTCACATGGTTTTTTTTGCTGTGTTGAAGGCTTACTTTGCTTATTTCCTTCAGATGTGTTTCTTGTTTTCTCATTGGTTTAGGGATGGCTGGCTAGTCTAGGTTTCAGGTTTTCACTTTTGGTTATATATTGAAAGATCCAGCCAGCTCTTCCGTTTCTGCTCTGGAGGTTCTCCAGAAGTCCAGATAGGTAACAATCAGGTTGGTTCACTGCTGAGCATGTCCTGGGTCACTTCCTGCCAGCCAGTTCCTCTGTATTGGCTCTGAGGCTTAGTGGCCTGTGACTGGAGTTGTGGCAGGTTCACAGTCTCTTCTTACTGCCTTGTGCCTGGGAGTCACTATCACTGTTCCCAACAGGATACCCTCACTGTAGCTCAAGCTGGTGGGGATCGTGTTGGCCACTCCTTTGGCCCACCCAACCACTGTGCAGGAAGGCCCAGCCATTGTGCTCTGGCTGACTGGCAACAGGCCATGCCCAGGGGCAGGCAGAGCTGTGCTCACCTGTTCCCAGAGCACTATGCTGTCTCCACTGGTCCTGCTGTTTCACCCTAGAAATCTTTAAATTTATTATCTCCTTAAACGCTTCACAACTTTTTTACTGCTAATTGTTCATTGATAAGAGTATCTGGGTTGGTTGTTTTTTTTCTTGTTTTTTTTTTTTTTTTTTTTTTTTTTTGTCTTTTCGAGACAGGGTCTCCCTGTTAGCCCCCGCTGTCCTGCGAACTCACTCTGTAGACCAGGCCTGGCCTTGAACTCACCAAAGATCGCGCTAGCCTCTCCTCCCGGAGTGCTAGGATTTAAAGGGCTGCGCCCACACGCCTGGCCTGGGTTGGTTGTTTAAGGCTCTTATGGTTAGATGTCTTTTGGGTTGTATTTGCTTCAAGATGGTTGTTTTGAGGTATCTCGTTTGTTTGCTTGCTCTGGAAGCATTTTGTATTAGATGTTCACTCCAATTTGTGTTGCTTTAAGACAACTGAAGGCCTGAAAGCTGCATCTGAGAAAACCAAACTCCAGCTGGTAGTAGGTTTGATTTGATACATTAACCCACCTTCTAGGGAAACTCTGTCTCAAAAGAATAAAATTTAAACTGCTTGCTGGCTATTGTAAAATGTCTTCATCACGCATTCAAAAGCCCGGAGGAACCTTTCCGTTGCACTTCTTGGTACATCTCAACTTCAATGCAAAGCTGCTATCTCTTTTTTTCTCAGCCATTAAGTTGGTTGACACTTTTGTCCTGCTGGACCAACAAATATTTTCCGTAGTTAGTTTTAAGATTTGAAATTGCCAAGGTTTTTGACTAAAAGGTTTTCATGTCGTTCTGTATCCCCCCCTTTTTTTTTTAACCCATGGAGTCTCCAGAAGACAGTTGTATTATACAATTAACTCTAGGGTGGAATCAAGGCAGATTTCATCAAATTCCACCCATGTTTGTTTTGGCGTGACTACCCATCTGAATATTGAAAGGAAGAAAAGCCTCGATTGCTCATACCACATTCGAACCCTTCTGTGGATCCTACATGTAACAACTATTATAAGAGTCCTAAATGAAACTTATACCTTCTGGTGCAAAAAAGGTTTTGATCTGACTCTCTTGCCTCCCCCCCATAAGAACAAGAGGAATATGACGATGATGACGTCATTCTCCACTGTAAATTGGAGACAACTATTAGCGGTTAATCTCTTATTAAAAAACGCTAATAAATTGCCTTCTTTAATTGACTAAATAGACATAAGAACAAGTGAAAAGGATTATCTCTGTTAGAACCAAATATAATACTAAAGTCCTTGCGCTAATGCACTTAGGGCCAAAGATATATTAATTGCAGGAGCTCGACACAACAATAGGATGTTCTACCAGGGGGATGTTGGCCCCCAGGGGATCCAAGGCCCCACAAAAGGTAAGGGCTCCTTGCCCCTAAGTTGGGTTACCTGCAGGAGGAGAGGCGATAGACCCTGCGTGCCGAAGACCTGATTTAAACATTGGGAGGTGATGTATTGAGACCACACTTTCAAGTGATCAAATGGCCTCTGGAATGCCCATTGCAGGAGAGTGTACAAAGGCCACTTAAACCAACTAAGCAAATACGGGTCTCCCTGAGTAAGCAGAGACTACCTGTCAGCAACAGCTACACTCACTCTGCCTGGAAATACTGCAGCAGAGGCAGCCATGTGCCTGTTATATCCCAAATCTTAATTGGCTCATTGGCTCTCCACTTGGAGGAATAACCCGCTGGCTGATGCCACCAAGCCTTACATTCCTCTACAGCGTTTCGAGATGTTATAAGCCACCAGTAAGACCCTGTCCTATTTATCAGGGGCTGGTAAAAATTGTAATGTCAGGAATTAAACATATCATCCAAAACCTATGTGTCTTGCCAAAGTAACCTACCAATAACTATTAGTGCTGCTTAAAACCTATATATCTAATTGCTTGTGCTTCTTAGTAGGATCGAACAGGATTACTCCTGAACAACTGTCAGCCCATGAAAGGAAAACAGCCAGAATTACCCCGAATCAAAGTCAACAGCTCCAGGAGAAGGGACAGTTTACTTCTCATCCACCTGTAGCCCTTTTCTAAGCCTATCGGAAAAAACTTGCGAAGGGGGGGTGTGCTGGGGGACTTTTTAGAATGTAAAGCGCCGATTGGGGTGAATGGTGAAAACTACAGCAATGCTTAGTCTGGACACTGTTCAATTTGATCAACTTTATTGAACAAATAACCTGTCACCCCCCCACTGAATGGTGGGACTGTGGGGGTTTGGGCACACAGTCTGTAGATTGGTTTTGCACAAAGGCTGCTTATACTCATGGATTATCACTTATAGCTAAAAAATGAAAAAAAAAAAAACCTGAAAGAAGCAGGACAGTTATGGCAGAATACAAGATCTGGGATGGGGTGGGGGTGGGGGGAAGGGAAAGGGAAATATGCCTGATCTGAATTGGAAAATGATGTACGAAATGCACAAACCATCAATAAAAATTAAATTAAAAAAAAAAAAGCCAGGAATCTTGTTCTGGCTTGGGTGGAGTTCTTTGGAGTTTGGGAAATTTCTGAGTGCCTGGAAGTTCCCATGGAATGGCTGAACTTTCATTTCTCTGGCTAGAGACCCATTTTAAGCCTGGCACTTGGGTTAGTTGTGGTGCCTCATGGCTTCTCCCAGGGTGCATTATAGGAGCTGATGCTCTGGATGGCCCAGAGCAGTCCAACCTCTTCCCTCTATGGTGGTGGGGGGGGCAGCCTACGATGGTTATTGGACTTGTTGTTTCTGCAGTGGTGCCTCATCATGAGCTGGGCAATGATATGTTTTCCCTTCCCTTCCTCCATACAGAAAGCAAAGGGACCTCCCTGGCCCTGTACTGCTGCCCAGCCTGTCAGGGTCTATCATCTGACCCTGTGTGGTATGTGCTTGTATTTTAATCTTTCATAAATCTCTAGGTTCCCGAGTGCTACAATGAGAGAAATTTCACTGCAGGCAAATGTGAGTGACTCAATCTCATGAAAAGTATTTATACTTCACTTCATGGTTTTGGTATTGTCAATCTTTAAGTGGTCTTTAATAATGGATTGATATTTATACTGGCTAGTTAAGACTAAATACTTTTTCTCACCGCATTCTCTACCCTGTTCTTTAATTGAATTGTCTCTACATAATTTTAATCATTAGCTTATTTTGATCATACCATAACTTTTGGTTATGGTGAGCTTTGAATGTGAACAGAATATATATTTCTATTTTCCATCACTTGAGTTTGAAACCCAGGTAGGAATATTTACTATATTCAAATGAAAGCCCTTGTGTTTAGTAATAATGTATGTGCCTTTGTTCAGTACAAACACTAAGAATCTAATGCGAGTGAGTGTGTGTGTGTGTGTGTGTGTGTGTATGTGAAAAGTGTATGAATTACTGTTGGATTTTAAGAATACCTTTATAAACTCCCATGAAGTATCTTCACCGAAATTAATTATTGTCATTATGCTCAGATTTTAATTGCAAGAAAAATGTGTCCCATAGATAGAGGCTTTCAGTACTGTGTACATTATGACATTTTAAATATTATTTTGACTGTTATAAATTAAGTACCGTATTTTACTCTGATTAGAATTTTCGTCAAAAGTTCAAAGATATGTTTTTTAAACTAGTTTGTTGTGACATTGTGTCTAACCACAGTATTTATTTCATGGGACTCTTTAAATGTGTAGACTCATGATTAATACTAAGTGGGCAATTATTATGATTAATAATAAATTATTTGATATAAAATTGACTTATAAGTAAGTTGTAGTGTAAGCTAAGATTGGTAAGTTACAATATGTTTTCTGTTCCTTAAGAATATAAGTTTATACTTTATAATGGTATATCCAAGATAACATTCATCTATATAAATCTTCACAACTAACGCTGAATTTTTATGAATATTATGTCTCATGGTATAAAGGAAACAAAAATGTTAAGAGATTGGTAAAAGGATAAAGAAAGATTCATGAATAAAAATTAAAATGGCTGGACATTTCCAAAATAGAAAAAAAATGATAAAACAAGTTTACTGAAGGACTGAACAAGATTATAGAGTCACAGAGTTGTTCTTAATTTTCAGTCCACTCCTGGATTGATTTGGACTCCCAGTTAAAGATTTGGATTGAATAGACAAATATTGGGTTACCTATGGCTACTGAAAAATATTATTTGTGTTTCTCTGTATTATTCAAATATTACATGTGATATTTCTTTTGCCGAAAACAAGATAATTTGGCTCAAGAAAAGCTAGGTTTTATCTCCTTGAACCAGTGTTATGCAGTGTAGAAGGAACTTATTTACTGTCTAGAGGTATGTGATACAACTCCTGCCTTTTGGGAAAACTATTAATCAAGATATGGGGTCTGGGAAAGAAAAGAGACTGCTTCCGTTTGTAGTAAACAGTCTACATTTAATATAGGACTGAAATTGTTTAAATCTCTTTCATGGGATAATCCCACTGTTAAGCATATGTTACTATGATGTTAAATCTCTCTTCCAATCCATGTTTGTGCAAAGCTACTTGAGTTTTGTTCAAGCCGTATCTGGGTATTATAGAGTAATTAAAAGTATCGGGCTGCTATAACTTAAGGACAACTTTGTTCCTTGCGCTCTGATCAACTAAGTCCCAAGGGGTTATGTGAGCATCTCTTGAAATGTCCTATAATTGTGTTGAGTCACCTGTTTTATTGTTCAGAGAGGTCACAGAAGTACCAGAGGGCCTCAAGTCCGTGTCCAATCTATAAAGAAGGTCAACACAGAGGAAAGTCTCCTCCTGCTTTTAAAGGGAAGCCAGTCAAGAAAGACATGACATTGTCCTAGTATAGGTGGAAATGCTAAAACATAAAGCCAGAAGAAGCCAGCCCCACCCCCCAAAGACCAAGTGACCCCTGAGGACCAGATACTCAACTGACCTTACAAAAACAAAGCTTGGTTAAATTTGGCTAACTATATGGTCTTACACACCCAAAAGGAATGTTTAACCAAAAATTAAAATAATCAGCATGTTTTATTTAAAATTGTGCTTTGCATACATTAGGGTTAAAATCCATATGAAATGTGTGTAGCAGATATAGAACTTAGGTATTGGCCTTGTTGAACAATACAGTGCCACCTAAGGCCAAAAAAAGGGAATGTCCACTATTGTTATAAAAATTAAATGATGATGGGGCTGGAGAGATGGCCTAGCGGTTGAGAGCGCCGACCGCTCTTACAGAGGACCCGGGTTCGATCCCCAGCACCCACATGGCGGCTGAGAACCGTCTGAAACTCCAATTCCAGGAGAACTCCAGTTCCAGGGGAATCCGACACCCTCTTCTGACCTCCGCGGCTTTGCACGACACGGGTGCACAAACCTACATGCAGACAGTACACTCATACACATACAAAAATAAATAAAATTAAATTAAAAATTATTAAAAAAAATTAAATGATGAGATTTCTTCTCTCTCTGTCTTGAAGCTACTTAAAAGGGAATTCACATTGTGACTATCAATGCCTGAAAACCAGATTATGAGTCCAGCCTTCACAGACAAATGAAAAATGAAAATAAGGAGAAACCCATTAAATGGATGCTTTGGGAACTCTCATGAGTAAATTTTTTTTAATTAGTTTTTATTGATGCTTTGTGCATTTCATACATTTTTTCCAATTCAGTTCAGGCTTATTTCCCTTTCCCTCCCCCCCCCACCCCCACCCCATCCCAGATCATGCATTCTGCCATGAGTAAATTTAAAGGACATATAAATGGGCCATTTAAATTCTCACTTTTCTTACTTCTCCTTGTTCTCTGCTTATGATATGTGCCTAACTAGTCTTGCCTTTGTATCTCCTTCACAGGTACCAGTCAAAGACCTTGTTTTTCTCTATAGCTGTATTTTGGGGGGGGGGGTTCTTCAGATAAACTCACTGAGTGGGTAACCCAGTGGCCACACACACACACACACACACACACACACACACACATATACACATTGTCCCAATTCAACATGGAAGAAGTCAGAGCAGTTAGTACCCCAATTACTTATTGCTATTAGGGTAACCTCTTCACAGGGTGATGTGATAAAATAGGAGAGAGAAATTAAGAAGGCAGTTTAGGGTCAAGATCCCACCACTCCCAATTAACCTGTTTCTTACTTCACTGAAGAGAAGGAGATTTCCTAGCTATGCCAGCAACATTATCCCTGCCAGAAACAAGCCAAAGCTATCAGAAAACGGGTATTTGTGCTGCTTTTATGCAAATCAATCCAGCACACTTAGAGAAAATGTGAAGCTGCTATCAATTCCACATATTCAGAAAACAGGCAGCTGATGGAAAAATTAAGGCCAGAAGAAAATGAGTCTTTCTGGAAGAGTACTTGGAAGACCTGAGGACTCTGGCTGCCCCCACTTAGGGACCCATATTCCTGAATCTATTAGTTCTCCTGTTAAGGCCATCTATAATAAATATGCTAAGTAAAATCAGGTGAAAGCCATCAGGGATCAGGTAATTCTTCACAGTCCTTTTTTCAAAAATTTTTAATATATTTATTATTTTTTATATGTATGAGTGTACTGTCTGCATGTAGGTTGGTGCACTTGTGTCATGCAATCCCATGGAGGTGAGAAGAGGGCATCTGATTCCTTTGGAACTGGAGTTAAAGATGGTTCTTAGCTGCCATGTGGGTGCTGGGAATCGAACCTGGGTCCTCTGCAAGAGCAACCCGTGTTCTTAACTGCTGAGCCATGTCTCTTGCCCCATTCATGGTCCTTCTTAAATAACCATAAGAGATTACGTACATGAAGAGGAGAGAATATTGTGGAAATAGAGAAAGAAGCCATTGGTTGCTGAAAGATCTTACAATGTTATGCTAAAATATCTTACAGTGTAATGGTAACCAAAGACCTTAGAGCAGGAATACCTCTAAGACTGGAGATAAAATGAAGATAGACAGGGGAGTGGTCACCCAGAATAGAAGTCTTTGTTCTTCCAGGTTGTCACATTCTTGTAGCTTTGGTGGTTCTAAGTTATCTGTAAGCCACTTACTTGAAGACCACTTATGTACTATCTGCTCATTTGTCTCACGGGTATAAGAAGCTCCTCAAAACTGTTGGTGGCTGATTTCTCTATGGAACAAGCACTGGGCTTCAGCCCATGCTAGTGGGTTAACCACTAGCATGCAATAATTCCCTCTCCTCACCTAAAATTATTTCCTTTATTTTTATTTTATTTTATTTTATTTTTATTTTATGTGTGTGAATGTTATTCCTGCATGTGTGTAAGTGCACCCATGCCATGTAGTGTCTGAAGAGGACAGAAGATGGTGTCAGATCCCCTGGAACTGGAATTACAGATGTTTCTTAGCCATCATCTTGGTTCTGGGATTTAAACCTGGGTCTTCTGCAAGAACAGCCACTGCTCTTAACCACTGAGCCATCTCTCCAGCCCCCTACAACATCATTTTTTTTGTTATTATTTTTTATTTATTTTTGTATGTGTATGAATGTACTGTCTGCATGAAGGTCTGTGCACCCGTGTCGTGCAATGCCTTGGAGGCCAGAAGAGGGTCTCAGATTCCCCTGGAACTGGAGTTCTCCTGGAATTGGAGTTACAGACGGTTCTCAGCCGCCATGTGGGTGCTGGGGATTGAACCCGGGTCCTCTGCAAGAGCAGTCGGTGCTCTTAACCGCTAGGCCATCATATTTTTTAACAGTATTTGTAGGAAGCTTTCTTTTTATGCTGGACAGGACCATGCAGTCCTGCTAAGGGAAGGGGAACACAGTGCTCACTTTGCAGACAATGTGGGGAGCTGACCCCTTGGCACAGAGGCCAACCAGCTACTTCCCGTAGTCTGGCCTGAGTGGTACTTCCAACTCAGGCTCTTAACCTGGACCCACGAGACACTCTTGGCTATGACTTCCCCACCTGCCCAGAGACTGCTGAACCCTGGACAGGAATTTCAGACTGATGGCTGAGGGCCTATCTTCAGTCTATGTCTAATCACGACACCAGCTACCCAGATTGGTGGTCTGCAAGGGGAACCTTTTTCCAACCCATTGGTCACCTGAACCAAATGCAGGCCTACCTTGGCCTGTATGCACACAATAATTAATAGAAAATAACAGCGGGGAATTACGTGATGATGTTACTATGAAATTCAAATTTGTTCCTTGCTACAGCCTGCTTTTATAAACTAAATGACGTCAGTTCCCAGGACCAATCATAAGTTCCCCAGCCACTGCATGCCATTGCCCCACCCAACATCATGCACCTAGGCCACGATGTTTGCTCCTCCTTGGGGCAGGGTCAGACCCTAGCTGAAAGCTAGCCTGCAATTTAAACTGATTTAAACTGGATCTTCACACAAATATTTTCCTAGCTTCCTCCCTGGTGGAGAACTATTAAGTATTCAATCTACTATGTTATTGTGAGAAATCAAATCTTGTTTAATTATTTGTCATTGTGTATAAGCATATTTGTCCTGGTCAAAAGGTTTTATGAGTACTTTAGACTTGCTGTACTAAAGAATGTATTGGAAACAAATTATATTTATTTTATAAAACTTTAAAAAACAAAAATAGAACTCACAAAATATTTGAAATTAACATATACAATGCTCAAGATTTTGTTTTCTACAAAAGACAACAGATGCTGGAGAGGTTGGAGGGAAAGGTGAACACTCATCCACTGATGGTGGGAATGTAAACTTGTACAACCAGTATGGAAAGCAGTGTGGAGAAACCTTAAGACTCGGAATGAGCCTACCACCTGACCCAGTCATACCACTCCTGGGTATATACCCCAAAGACTTGTCCTACCACAAAAATACATGCACATCCATGTTTATTGCAGCTCTCTTCGCAATATCGAAGAGCTGGAACCAACACAAATGCCCCTCAACAGACGAGTGGATGACAAAAATATGGTACATCTACACAATGGAGTACTATTCAGCGGTAAAGAAAGATGGCATTATGAACTTTGCAGGTAAATGAAAGCCATTATGCTGAGTGAAGTAACACAGTCCCAAAAAGACAGAGAATGGTCTCCCTCATTTGTGGATGCTAGCATCAAATCCCCCAGACGAAAGGCAAGCTGAATGACATTATTTGTTATATTTCTGTTTATCTGAAAACAGCTATGTTGTTATAATGTGAATCTCTCAACAGGCTCTAGAATCCACCCACTAATTATTTTAAGACTCTGTAATTACTGTATATGGGTGGAGAGTATGTATCCTTATTTTAAAGTAATATAGAATTAATGGAGAAAAGTGTGAATTCCTAAACATAAAAAAAAAAAAGACTGAGAGAAAGATGGAGGACAGTTATGGCAGAATGCATGACCTGCGGTGGGGTGGGAGGAAGGAAAAGGGGACTATGCCTGAACTAAATTGAAAAGTGATGTATGAAATATGCAAAACATCAATAAAAAATAAACTGTGATAATAAAGATACTGGAAAATATAAAAAAGATTTCGTTTTCTGTGAAATACTCATAAACACTATGTAGTTATTGTCAAAATATTTTGTATGACAAAGATTTTGCAAAACAGGTTGCAAAACCCAATTTCAATGGAAAATAAAACATTAATGTTAAATGGTTTCCCCTGTGTTCTGGAATAATAAAACAGTATTTTGTTTTGACTAAATGAATGTCAAATCTTTTGCATTCCAATATGTAAAGAATTTGTGAGTCATTTTTAAATGTGGAAAAGAAACAAATCTATAGACAATAGAGCAATTTTCTTTCAGTTCAAAATGTTTGAAAATTTTCCGTGTTAAATTTTATCACCACAGTTTATAAATAATATACTGCCTCCATTAAATTCTTCTTCAAAGGTAATTATATTTCTAAATATATCTTGATTCTACTCAATTTAAAATTTACTCTAAATAGCCAACAATTAAATTGAATGATTTGTTTCCATTATGACAAAAGATTATGATTCAATGTTTATCAGTTTGAGAGTTTTAATATCCTTTCCACATATTCTCTAATTTGTGACTTAGAGAAAGGTGGTATTCACAAATTTAAAATAAAATATTTGAAATTCAAAGTGTTAACATTAAATGATTTTAGTGTTATATAAAAACATTAGTACTCATGTTTCATAACAATGTTTTCATAAATAGTTGTGAAAACTCACACATACACTTATGAATTATTCTGAATGGTGCATGTAGTAATTAACTACAAGATTATGCTTTTCTATAGATGTGAGAAGTCATTTGTATTATTCCTACTAAACTTTTAATTTGTGTGCTATTTTTCATCATTTTGGAAATTCCAATTTATGCTTTTCACAATGTTTCTGTAGAAACCAAGCAATAAAAGATATATTAATATATATATATATGTAAATATACTGTAGCAATACAAGTTGAAGACACAAGAACTGGAAAAAAAAACTCTGGAATGACTCAGAAAAAGATGCAGGACATGTATGGCAGAGTGCAGGGACTTGGGTGGGGTTGGGGGCATGGGAAGGGCAGCAACTCTAGATTTGATTGAGAAATGATGTGTGACCTATGGAAAAAGTTTAATAACAATAAAAAAAATTTTAATATTAATATTGAGTGTTGTGCTATTGATGAAACATTTGGTCTTGAATAAATCTTAGTCTAAACTAAACTATTACATAAACAACTATAAAAATTCTCTTATAGAAACCATTTAATATATAAAACCACTTAATCCTTAGTTAAAATCATTTAATTAATAAAAATGAAGTTTTGGAACCTACAAAATAAGCATAAGTGTAATTCACACACTAATTATAAAAATTCATAACTGCCATGTAAAATGAGAATATTACATCCTAAATTTCACCAAAATCTAGCAATTTTTTGAAACTTCAATATTTTTTATTAAATCACCTTTAAAGTACCCAATAATCCTGGTATTTATAAGAACATTCATAAACGTTTTTGGTAACATAATTTTTCCTCATATAAATTTTGCACAGTAGAGAGAAACTGAAAAATATAATGTTGGCCTAGAAAGTAAGCTTTAAGTCTTGTATTTACTGTTTCTGCTTTTGTTTTTCACATTAAAGTGCATTTGAAATGTAAGGTTTTGGTTATCTCCAACAAGAATGAAGTTGTTTATCGTCAGTCTTCTTCAAGGTGTGTTCTGTCTCTAGAGCTTACACATTCTCTGACTTAAATTCTTAAGCACCGTTTTCTTTCATGACTTGGACTTATCCCAAATGAAGGTAGTTTGAATGACCTTTAGGAAATAATACATATATCAAATGACTTATTTCCAGATAATTTTTATAACCTATGTTTTTAAAATTCTATCTTGAGTTTACAAAATTCAGGAGTCTTCATTAAAACACACAGGGTAACTGTTTTACATTTATTCAAAAAATATTTCTTGAGGGCCTACTGTGTGTCAGGTACATTAGTAGGCAAACTTGATGGGGAAGGTATTATTTCTCATTCTAGTGTTTGTACAGGTTTGTTCCTTTTTTCTTACAAGTATATGGCACAATGGTCACATTCACCCTGAGTCCTCTCTTCTTTCCTCATACTGCCAATCATCCCCTTCTTCTTCCAAGCATGTCTCACTCCTACTTTCATGTCTCTTATCAACAAAATTAATGGATGGCTTGGTCTGGTTGGAAACAAAAGCCATAGCAAATAATTTTAGTATGTTCCAACACCTATTGAATGTTTGCTGTGCATCAGGTGTTGAATATAGCAATGGTTCCTGGGAGGAGTGGAAGAGAATAAGATTTTTATATCCAGGAACCACGGCTATATTCGGCACCAAAATCAGGACCTAAAATGTAAATCCTATATTCCTTCCCAGGCCGCTGTTGCCATTAATTACTACTGAATAAGGAGGCTCCTTGGCAGCCCTCAGCTGGAACTTATGATTGCAACCCATAAACTGGATAACTTGAGATAAAGCATTTAGGGGAAAAACTCTTTTAATACAAACATCCCATAAAACACATAGACACACTATATGCACCAGATGAACAAGGAAATATATGGACAAGAGACATATGAAAAAGTATGAACTTATGGTACTTCCAAAGGACCAGGTTTCTACAATAACTAACAGCAAAGAAAATGATATGGCTGAAAGGCATGAGAAACAATTTAGGAATAAAAATAAAATTAAATAACACTTCATGAGATAAAAAATAATACAAATGAGCTGGGCATGGTGGCTCATGCCTTTAATCCTAGCACTTGGGAGGCAGAGGCAGGCAGATCTTTGTGAGTTCAAGGCCAGCCTGGTCTACAGAGAGAATTCCAGGACAGCTGGGGCTACAGGGAGACCCTGTCTCAAAAAGACAAAAAAAAAAAAGTACAAATGGATAGTTCAGTTAATTTGTGGAACTTTTCCATTCCCCTTTGAATATGTTAGAGATAGTTTTGAATCATATGTTAATATGATACAGTTAAATGCCACTCCTCGGGACATACCCAAGGGACTCTTCCTATGGTAGAGAAACTTTGTACATCCATGTTTGTTGCTGCTCTTTTCACAATAGCTAAGAAATGGAAACAATCTAAATGTCCCTAAACTGATGAATGGATAATGAAAATGTGGTACATTTACACAATGGAATTCCACTCAGTAGCTAAGGAACAATTAAATTATGAAATTTTTAAGTAAATGGATGGAACTACAAATTAATAATAACTGATGTAACACAGACTTAGAAAAGCAAGCAATGTATTTTCTTCTTTCTCATTTTTTGAACCTTAGTACCAATGTCTTATATATGAGTGTATATCTTGATGTAACAGCAGGAGCTAAGAAAATGGAAAGGAAACACAGAGGTAAAGGGAAAGAAAAAGCCCAAGACCAGAAGGCAGTAGGAAACAGGTGTTACCAAGGGAAAAACAGGAGGATCCAAATGGGAAGGTAGGAGAGAAGAACATGCAAAGAACCACAGGGCTAAAGAAGAAGAAAGAACTCAAGAGAGAGAGGGTAATGGGAGACAGGTATTCTCAAGGAGAAATTTGGGGAAACAAGGGAGCTTAAACTAGAAGGTAGGAGGGATGTGGACAGAGAGAGAGAAAGGAGAGATAAATAAAGCTTGGATGGGGTAAAAGAGACAGAGTGGCATGTGTTAATTCAAAATGCCCTTGAAAATGCACATACAATATCTGACTATGAGTGTATGAGTGTGCCTGAAGGCTACATAACAAGGACCACATTGATAGAAATGAGAAACATCCCTTCAAGTTGTTGTCCAGGGTAGTCAAACAGACTTCAAATTAACACAGGCTACTGCCTCAGCCCTTGATTACTTCCCAAAACCTGAAGTTAAGACCCTATAACTGAAGACAGGACATACCTCAGACACAAGATTTAGAGCAATGAATCTGGAATTGAACCGGAAGCTTTCCCCCTCAAGAATAGCTCCCATAGTTCTAAAGAATACTATGCAAGCTGCTAAGGGGAAAAAAATCACTGAATGGTTCAACCCAGCTATAAATCCTAATAAGCACAATGACCAGCACAGCTCTCTGTCTTTATTGGTGCAGTAATGGCACTTTTATCTAGGGGACAATCAACAGCTATCTAATGGAAGGTAACTCATAGATGGCACTGTAACTATAACCAAATTCAAGTAGATTGAGAGATAATATATCTAGACAAATGAAATTTCTTACTATCTGCTAAATGTGGATCCGTATATTTGCAGACAAGTATACCATATACCATTCATCAAAGAAGCTTATTTATACAACAGATGGAGGCTATGACAGAGTTCCACAACTTGTCATATGCCTATTGTACCTCAGGAAGATACCTAGTCATATGCAATATATATACAATGGAACGCCATCCAACACCTAAGAATCATATAACATGGTGGAAATGAGGGTAGCAAAAATATTAATATATCCCTCCACTCTAACAAGTGAAAATTCCTCATACAACAGAGTGTGATGCACACAGAAGTCCACAGCAGGCCAGGTTTTAGAAAATAAGATATTGCAGAGTGTCTGGCCCTGGATAAGACCCTTAATATTAAACCTCACATACACATGGCCAAGGGACTATTGCAGAAGAGGGGTGCATGAACATAAAGAAACAGAAGATTCCAGGCTGCTGAGAAGATATTCATATGAACATGCAACAATGCTGACTCAGACAAAAACCTAACATAGAACTGGGGAAATGGGCAGCAGGCCCATACTCTAGCTGAGGAACTATTGTAAAATTTTTACTGAGGGGTAAGGGACAGTACACCTTCTTCAATCCAGTGACTCTAAATAGGCTGACTAGATTCCAGTGAATGGACTCAACTTACAGTGAGGAATATCTGGGTACAAATTTTTGACCATATAGGATTTAGCATATATGATAGAATGTGAAATCCAGTGGGGGTCTAAATGTGTGGCTCTAAATTTTATCAATATCTATTATACAAAATTCTCAGAAACTCAAAATATTTTTAAAAAAATGTTATATAGAGATTTATTATTTTATAAGAAATATATATTATTCAATATGAAAGAACTTACTGCTCCAGAATCACATGCAGTTTGTCCTGGAACCTTAGCCTCAGAAGTTGGACTTATCTCTGCTATATTAATTTTTCCAATGCATGGGAGGTTTTACTATCTTTTTTTTTTAATTTTACTTTATTTTCGTTTGTGTATGAATGTACCGTCTGCATGTAGTTTTGAGCACCCATGTCATGCAATGCCGCGGAAGTCAGAAAAGGGTGTCGGATTTCCCCTGGAACTGGAGCTAAAGACGGTTTTCAGCCAACATGTGGGTGCTGAGGATCAAACCCGGGTCCTCTGCAAGAGCAGTCAGCGCTCTTAACTGCTAGGCCACCTCTCCAGCCCAGGTTTTACCATCTCTTGATGTCATCTTCAATCTCCTTCTTCAACGGTTTAAATTTTTTTGTTGTAGAAAACTTTGGTGTGTTTGGTTAGGTTTATTCCAAGGTATTTTTTAGGCTATTTTGAGTGGGAAGGTCTCCTTATATTCCTTCTCCAGTTGCTTGTTGTCAGTGTAAAGAAAAGCTACAGATTTTTGTAGGTTAATTTTGTATCCTGCCATTTTACTGAATTCTTAATTGTTTCTAAGAGTTTTCTGGTGGAGTTTTTAGCATCCCCCAGGTTAACAAACATATCATCTGCAAACAGGGATAGTTTGACTTCCTCTTTTCCAATTAGTACTCCTTTAATTTCCCCTTCTTGCCTTATTGCCCTAGCAAGTGTTTCAAGAAATATCTTGAGGAGTGGCAATAGGGGGCAGCCTTGCTGGGTTCCCACCTTTAAGGGGAATGCTTCTAGTTTTTCTCCATTTAGGATGATGTTGGCTGTGGGTTTGTTGCAATACAGAAGGGATCACCTTACCAGACTTCAATCCATACTACAAGGCTATAGTAATAAAGACAGCCTGGTACTGGCAGAGAAACAATCCCATTGACGAACAGAACAAAATTGAAGATCCAAACTTGAACTCATACAATTTCAGCCACATCGTATTCAATAAAGGGGCCCAAAATGCTCAATGGAAGAAGGATAGCATCTTCAGGAAATGGTGCTTGCAAAAACTGGATCACCATATGTAGAAGAACAAAAATAAACTCCTACGTCTCACCCTGTACAAAAATCAACTCCAAATGGATCAAAGACCTCAACATGAAGCCCGAAACTCTGAAGGTGACAGAAGAAAAATTTGGTAGCAATCTACAAGACAAAGGAGTAGGAAAAGACTTTCTAAATTAAAAAGCAACTGCACAGGAAATTAGGTCAACAGCTGACAAGTGGGACCTCATCAAATTCAAAAGCTTCTGTACAGCAAAAGAAGCAATCAAGAAAGTGAAGAGAAAACCCACAGAGTGGGAAGAAATCTTCACCAGTGATAGATATATCTGACAGAGCATTAACATCCAGAATATATAAACTACTCAAAAAACAAAGAAGAAAACAAATGACCTACTCAAAAGATGGAGTAAAGAGCTGAATAGAGACTTCACCAGTGAGGAAGTAAAGATGGCTGAGAAACATTTTAAAAAGTGTGCAACATCATTTGTAATTAAGGAAATGCAAATTAAAACAACTCTTAGATATAATCTCACTCTGATAAGACTGGCTAAGATCAATAAAACAAAAGACACTAATACTGATGAGGTTGTGTGGAAAGGGAAGAACTCATCCACTGCTGGTGGTAATGTAAACTCATACAACCACTGTGGAAAGCAGTGTGCAGAACTCTTAAAAGACTCAAAATGAGCCTACCACCAGGCCCAGTCATACCACTCCTGGATATATACCCACAAGACTCATCCTACCACAAAAATATATTCACTTCAATATTTATTGCAGCTTTCTTCATAATAGGGAAGAGTTGGAACTAACCCAAATGTCCTTCAGCTGACAACTGGATAACAAAAAATGTGGTACATCCACACAATGGTGTTCTATGCAGCTGTAAAGAAAGATGACATCATGAACTTTGCAAGTAAATGGATGGAACTTGAAGCCACTATGCTAAGTGAAGTAACACAGTCCCAAAAAATCAAATGAGGAATGACTTCCCTCATTTGTTGATGCTAGTACCAAATCCCCTAATTGAAAGACAAGCTGAGCAATGTTATTGTGATATTTCTTTCTGTCTGAAAGCAACTATGATGTTATAATGTGAATCTCGTAATGTGCCTTAGAATTAACTAACCACTTACTTTCAGACATGGTAATTAATGTATTTTGGCCAAAGGTATGTATTCATATTTTAGAGTAATATAAAATTAAAAGAAAAAATATGAACTCCAAACTTATATCTGAGTTAACATACAGTTTATTCCTGGAAGACATAATTCTGGTACATATATGATGTGTATATAGGCATACTTTGGAGCAATATAAGTGGGAGGGAACCACAACAACATAAGGACTGGGCCAAAGAATGGACTGATATAGGTACAGTCTGCCCAAAAGAATAAACCTTTGCAGAGAAAAGCTTTAAAAAGACTGAGAGAAAGATGCAGGACATGTATGGCAGAACGCATGAACTGGGGTGGGGTGGGAGGAAAGGAATGGGGAGTATGTCTAAACTGAACTGAAAAATGATGTCTGAAATATACAAAACATCTATAAAAGTGTTAAAGGGCAAAAAAAAAAAAAAAAAAAAAAGCCAGGCATGGTGGCACACGCCTTTAAATTACCTAAAGCACTTGGGAGGCAGAGCAGGTGGATCTTTGTGGAGAGTTCAAGGCCAGCCGGGTCTACAGAGGTGACTTCCAGGACGAGCTGGGGCTACAGAGGAGACCCGGTCTCGAAAAGAGCCAAAAAAATAAAAAATTAAAAAGTGTTTGTAGAATCTCTGAAGAAAAGTAAAACTGAAATAAAACTCAAAATGAAAAATTTACAAAAAGTTTAGAAGAATGCTTCCCCAAGAGATTAGATCAAGTGTAAGAGACAATAGCAGAACTAAAAGACAAGGTCAAGGAAATGCATTATTCAGTCAAAGAAAATGTTAAATCCAAAATAATCTAGACATGAAACATGCAGAACCTCTGAAAGAGATAAAATATAAAGAATTAAACAATAAGTAAAAAATTAAGGGAAAACCTATGAATCATAGGTATAGAAGTAGAAGAAACTCAGTTCAAAGACACAAAAAATATATTCATCATAATCATAGAAGAAAATTTTCAAAATCTAAGGAAAGATATCTATTAAGGTATAACAGGCGTACGGAACACCAAGTAGAGAGGTGCAGCAAAGAAATGCCTCCCTATGTCAAATAATAATCAAAGTACTAAATATAGAGAACCAAGAAAAGATATTGAAATTTTCAAGACAGAAAGGTCAAGTCACATATAAATGCAGGCTCATTAGAATAATGAATGAATTCTCAGTGGACACTATGGAAGCCGGAAGACTTTGGACCTATGTCTTGTAAAGAACAGAGATGCAGGGGCAGCTTTCTATATCCAACAAAACTATTAGTTGTAATCTTGAAAAATCTTTCAAAAATAAATAGGATTTGAGGAATGCATGTCATCCCTTTAATTCCAGCACTTGGGAGCCTGAAGAGGGATGTTTATAATGCTAAGTGCCTACTTTAAGAAATCACAAAAATTACAAATAAATGTCATAGTAGTACAACTCAGTACTCTCTGAAGACATGAACAAATGAAACCCAAAACTGGCAGATAAGAAGAAAGAAAACGCAGAGCAGAAATTAATAAAATAGGGAAAAAGTAAGCAAAAACAAAAACAAAAAATCAATGAATCTAAGAGCTAGTTCTTTGAAAAGAACAAGATAGAAAGAACCTTAGCCCTATTAATGAAAAGAAAAAGAGAAAATCCGAATGAACAAAATCAGAGATGAAAGAGAAAACATTACAATATACACCAAAAAATCCAGAACATCATAAGGGAATATTATAAAAATTATCCTCTATAAAATTTGAAAACATAACTAATTTCTGAATTCATGGAAACCATGAAAGCTAAATCAAGAAGAAATCAACAGCTTAAAAAGACCCATAACAAATAAGGAAATTAAAACCATAATACATGACTCCCTCAAAAAACAAACAACAAAAAAAAAAAAAGGAAAAAAAAAGCCCCTGGTAGATTCACAGAAAATTTCTATCAGATATTCAAAGATCTAAAACCAATACTTCTTAAATTATTAAAAACTAGAAACAGAGGGAGAATTCCCAAACTCTTTCTGTGAAGCCAGATACCAAAACAAGATAAAGGCACAATTAAAGAAACATAATCTCATGTCCTTAATGAACTTTGGTGCAAAGTTTCTGAAAAAAAATACCTAAAACGTATAAGACTGTAATGTCATCCACGTGATCAGTACTGCACAATCTTCCTACCTATGGATAGTCTTTATATAGAGATATCGCAGTCTTTATATATATGTAATATATATATCATATATATATAATATCTATATATTAGGTGTGTGTTGTGTGTGGTCTGTGTGTGTGTGTGTGTGTGGTGTGTGATGTTTTTGTAGCTGTCCCAATAACTAAACACCTCCCTTTATACTGTCCTTACAGCCTAACAACAACAATGGTTCTCCATAGCTCAAATAGATGCAGAAAAGGCCCTCGCGAACAAATCCAACATCGCATTCATGTTAAAAGTCCTATAGGGAATTGGACTGGAAGAAACTTACCTCAACAATAATTGAAAACTATATACCAGAAGAACCCATACGCCAACAGATTCCTAAGGGGAGAAATACTGGAAGCGATTCCCATTAAAATCAGTAACCAGACAAGCTGGCCACTGTCTCTAAGCTTTTTCGATATAGTGTTTGAAACTCTTACTAAGAGAAATGGGGCTAGAGAAGGAAATTAAAGGGGTATCAATTGGAAAAGCAGAACCCAAATTATATCACCTTGTAGATGACATAATATTATACATAAGAGATTCCAAAAATTCCACCAAAAAAATTCTGGAAATGATCAATGTTTTCAGCAAAGTGTCAGGATACAAAATCAATTAAAAACCAGTTAACATTCTCTGTACCAATAACAAGTAATCAGAGAAAGAGTTCATGGAAACCTTCATATTCACAATAACCCTTACCCCTAAATTAAATATCTAGGAATAAACTTAACCTAAAACATTCCAGAAAGTTTGTTTCATCTTGAACTTTTTACATTTTAAAATATTTTTCTTGAGCTTCTGTACATTTCAGACAAGAGTTCTTGGAGCCCTACCCCAGCCGTGCTCCCACCCGCCCCCCAGCAAACATCTGTATTCCGTCAATCACGTTAAGTGCCATCCAGTCAAGCATTTGTTCCCAGATGTCCTCTGGTGCAAATTTATCTACTGGAGTCTAGTCAGCCTATGTAGAGATCTTAAGGAAAGTCTATTCTTCCTCATCCAGCAGCAATCAGTCTCTGAACAGTTCTCAGGCTAGGGCTGGGCAGCTGCCCATTTCCCTCCCTCCACTCTGGGACTTTATCTCAGTGAACTCTCATGGAACTTGTGCTTGATGCCACCATTGACACACATTCACATGAGCAAGTGGCCTGAAAGTGAATTTTTTTCTCTACATTCCTGACTTTGATGTATACAACAAACCTATGGTAAATAAAACATGATACCAACATCAAAACTAACATGTTGCTTAAAAAGAAACATAAATGATAGTTCAGAAATTAATCCACATACAGTAAATCAATTTTTAGCAAAAGTACTAAGAATGCAAATTGCATAAAGGAAATATCCTAAAAAATTGAGTGTATATATGTATATATAATATTATGCAAAAGAATAAAACTATATCCTTAGTTTTTGCTTATGCCAAAATTAACTTAAAATTTATCAAAGATATAAATATAAGGCCTTAAATGACAAGAAGAAAACTTAGGAGAAATGTTTCAAGATTTGAGTATAAATAAATATTATGGATGAGATCTTCTAAGCACAGAAAATAAAAGCAGATATAGACAATTTCAACAGGGTCAAGAGATAAACTACATAACTGGAGAATTTTTGTAGACTGGGATGAATGCATTGAATAAATAAGGAACTCAACATATGAACAAGAAACCATAAAACAAAATGAAAATAAGATAAAGCCATTAAAGAGGGAGATTGTAATAGATATTCTCATAAAAGTATATGAAAATGACCTACAAATATATGAAAAAAGTGTTCAGTATAAGTAACGTAAATCAAAATCACAATGAGATCTCATCACAGCTGAATTGTTTTTGTCTTTTTGAGATAAGGTATACCTGTAGCCCCTGCTGGCATGGAACCCATTATGTAGACCACAGAGCTTGAGCTTGAGCTCAAGAGATCCACCTGTCTCTGCCTCCTACATATAGCTAAATTATGATTGTTATCAAAAATAAATAAATTCTAGGGTGAATGTAAACAAAATGAAAAGCTGAAGACTGTTAAATTGAAGATGTAATAAAAATCATCCCAACTAAAAAAAGCCCAGGCCCAGATGGCTTCAAAGAAGAATTCTATAAAACATTTAAAGAGGTCTTACAACCATTACTACTCAAACTTTTCAGAAGGATACAGACAGAAGGAAATATCCCAAATTCCTTCTATGAAACCAGCATCACTCTATTACCAAAACCAGGCAAAGACACAAACAAGAAAGAAAACTATAGACCCATATCATTGATGAACACAGATGCAAAAATTCTCAGAAAAATACTTGCAAATCACATACAGACCCACATCAAAAAGATCATCCACCATGACCAGGTTGGATTCATACCAGAGATGCAGGGATGGTTCAACATTCGTAAATCAATAAATATCATATAACTCATAAATGGACTTAAAGACAAAAACCACACAAACATCTCAATTGATGAAGAAAAAGCTTTTGACAAAATCCAGCATCTCTTCATGCTTAAAGTCTTAGAGGGAACTGGACTGGAGGGATCATTCTTCAATATAATCAAAGCCATATACAAGAAACCCACGGCCAACATCATCCTAAATGGAGAAAAGTTGCAAGCATCCCCGTAAAGGCAGGAAAGTGACAAGGCTGTCCACTATCACCACTCCTCTTCAATATAGTGCTTGAAATGCTCACTAGGGCAATAAGGCAAGAAAGCGAAATTAAAGGTGTACTAATTGGAAAAGAGGAAGTAAAGCTATCCCTTTTTGCAGATGATATGATAGTTACCTAAGGGGTGCTAAAAACTACACCAGAAAACTCTTAGAAAAAATCAAAAGTTTCAGTAAAGTGGTGGGATACAAAATAAACCTGGAAAAATCAGTAGCCTTCCTTTATACCAACAATAAGCAACTGGAGAAGGAATATAAGGAGACCTTCCCAGTCATAATAGCCTAAAAAAAAATAATAAAATACCTAGGAATAAACCTAACCAAAGGCACCAAAAACCTCTACAACAAAAATTTTAAAACCCTGAAGAAGGAGATTGAAAATGACATCAAAAAATGGAAAGACCTCCCGTGCTCATGGATTGGAAAAATTAATATAGTAAAAATGTCCATTCTACCCAAATTAATATACAGATTCAATGCAATCCCAATCAAAATCCCCATGAGCTTTTTCACAGACCTAGGAAAAAAATCCTTAAATTCATATGGAAAAACAAAAGACCCCAAATAGCTAAAGCAACCCTGAGTGAAAAGTGCAATACTGGGGGGATTACATTACCAGAAATCAAGCTGTATTACAGGACTATAGTCATAAAGTCAGCCTGGTACTGGCCGAAAAACAGAACCATTGACCGATGGAACAAAATTGAAGATCCAAACTTGAGCTCATATAAATTCAGCCACCTCAT
>VZQC01010207.1:100020-204984 GCA_009823505.1 Rhizomys pruinosus
CCAACCCAATTATTTGACTCTTAATGACTCTATATGGTGGAGCGTTATGTATCAATATTTTAGTAATAATAGATAATTAACAGAGGCAAACGTGAATTCCAAACTTATAAAAAATCACTGTGAGAGAAGATGCAGGACAGTTATGGTCTGGGATGGGGTGGGTTGGAGTGGGGTGGGGGAAAGGAATAAGGGAATATGCCTGAACAGAAATGAACAATGATGCATGAACTACATAAAAAACATCAATAAAAATGACAAAAAAAGAAATACCTGTATTACAAGACATTTATTGTAGCGTATCAGTTATCAGAAATTCATAGAATTTAAAATGGAATATCCGATGAAAACAATAATGAATAACCTTTTAAGCTGTAATTCCAAAAGGAAAAATATTATTGTGGCAGAGACCCCTGCCTGAGTTCTCTGATAATTTCAGCATAACCCAAATAGGTAAGATACGGATATCCATCAAGGTTACTCAATAGCCAAGTGTGGCCTAAAATGCTAGCTATATATATATCTATATTATCTATATATCTCTATATATATATACCTTGGAACACTTTTCATCAATAAAAACAATTTATGTCGTGAGTGGTGGTGCATGCCTTTAATCCCAGCACTTGCGAGGCAGAGGTAGGGGGATCTCTGTGACTTCAAGGCCAGGCTGGTCTACAGAGTGAGTTCCAGGACAGCTGGTACTAGAAGAGAGACCCTGTCTCAAAAATAACAAAGAAAAAGGATAAAATAAAAACAATTTATTACTATCATTAAGGCCACATGGATGGAACCAGAGGACATTATGATAAGGGAAATAAGCCAGGAACAGAAAGGTACATACTGTATGCTCTCATTCATTACAGAAGTGAACAGTGCTGGTCACAAAGAATTAGAATAGAGGACCCCAGAGCCTAGGTAAGGCTGAAAGGGGTAAATTGCGATTGAAACACTATTAAAGGAAAGGAGATACCTCTGGTTTCATGTGGCACATTGGGAAAATTTATAAGAATCTGTGTATTTCAAAATACCTGAAGTGTTAATTACCCTGATCTTATTATCACTTTGCATAAATTTATAGTGTTTTAACATTATGTCCCATGGTAAGTTAAAGTACAATGCAAAGACAAAAATAAAAACCAAATAAAATAAAATAGTTAAGTTAAACGTTCAAAATAATTTTATTAATTTCATCTTATAGATTAAGAAGTCAGGTATCAAAGTTAAAATAACCATCACATGACCACACATTCAATTACTGATGTATCAGCTTTGATTAAGTCAGCCTGTCTCTAGTATCTTTTTCCATCCATATGGGTTTTTCAGGAGTTCAAAGACAGAGGATAGAAATGATTTGGTTGTTAATTCAAAAATTACGATATGATAATAATGTTTTTTCACACTAACCCATAACTACTGTTTAAATGAATATTTTGTGAGCAACATATTATGCAATATTTCATATTATTAAAAATCATTGAAGCAAAAGTGTAAATTCATAGAGCATCCAGTTTAGGAACTTCATAATTTCATTTACCTGTACTAATTATATTTTGTCTTTATCCATTGGTTAGTCATATTCATCCTGATTCTCTACAGTATCAAACCTAATAGGCCTGTACTACCAAATTCATTAGTTTTATATTCCAGTAACCTAGCAATCTTCCTAAAGTGATTTTCATTTTCTGATTGTTTTAATATTATTATTATTATTACTATTATTGTTGTTGAAGGAATTGTCAAAGAACCATAGCATTAGCTAGATGAGTTAGCATTCAGCTGCATTAAATAAAAAAATTGCTTTGATTGATTTTGCTAAGAAAATGAGTATAAGGTAAGTGGCCTAAATTTTTATATGATTTCAATCCCTCGTGTTCTTTTTACTTTCCAACTTTCAAGTCTTAGGCAAATGCTACTGAGAATATTTCTTAATGGGTATCCATACATTTGTTCAGTCACAGACACCATGGGATTTCACTGTAAACTGCAGCCCCTGGCTGAGTTTCTTCAGGCTTGTCAGTTTCAGGTCAGAGATTATAGAGTTCAGTGCTGTATACCTGAATGCTTCCGAGTCCAATCTGGGATGTCTCAACAAGCATTTTTATTCAATGATTCAAACAAAAAGTAAATCAAACACTGAAATAAACTCGATATATTTGTTCAGCTCTTTATAAATAACCAAAGCAAATATAAATTTGGTCACAGGACCATTAACTGAATTACATTTTCTACTGGTCTGTTTATATGTTAAGTAAATTTTAATTCAGTCAACAAGGTCAAGCAAGTGATAAATCTACAATTTTCTTGACTAAATAGGCACAAAAATAATAGAAAATATTTTACTCAGCCAACTTTAAGGCAAACTGATAAATTTAGAGAATGTAAATTCATAAGAGGTAGGTAAATAGCAACTCTGAATTTCAGCACTTCATCCCTCTGGTGCTATTATGTCTGACTTTTCTTTTATGTTTTGCACAAATGCTTTTCATTTTACTTTTCCCCAGTTACAATTCAGAAAAAAGACAGCTGAATATGTATACAAACACGCAGGCACACACACACACACAACACACATATTCACATATTATAACTCCAGTTTGTTTACATAAAATTTATGTCACTGTCAGCTTTAGTTGATATATATATTATATATATATATTTATGTGTGTGTGTGTCTCACTGTAACATTCTTAATCTTCTGTAACAGGACCTTAATTTCTAACATTATTTCATTCAGAAATGCATGTTATCCCCAAATTGGAGTTACTCATCAAGTCTAAATATTTCTCATTTCTTGTCTGAATGTTCTTGTTTTTCTTTATAGAGAGTTTCTTACTAGTCATTAGAAAGTTTCAAAATAAAAGTTTTCCTAATCCAAGTGTGGCCTCTGCAATACTTTAAGAAGTATAGAAATCCTGGAATTCACCAAAGCTTAACCAAGATGAGATTGACAGCTTAAACAGACCCATAATATTTGAGGAAATTGATAATATAATAAAAACCCTCCCAAGCAGAAAAAGCCCAGACCCAGATGGTTTCAAGGCAGAGTTCTGTAAAACCTTTAAAGAGGACTTACAACTATTAATACTCAAGCTGTTCAGAAGGATACAAACAGAAGAAAATCTCCAAAATTCCTTCTATGAAGCCAGCATTACCCTAATACCCAAAACCAGGCAAAGATACAACCAAAAAAGAAAACTATAGGCCCATCTCATTAATGAACATAGAGGCAAAAATACTCAACAAAATACTTTGCAAACTGCATACAGACCCACATAAAAAAAAATCAGCCATGATGACCAAGTTGGATTCATACCAGAAATTCAGGGATGGTGCAATATATGAAAATCAGTAAATATCATAAAACACATAAATGGACTGAAAGACAATAATCCTAAATGGAGAGGTCTCATCCACTGGAGGTAGGAATGTAAACTTGCACAACCACTATTGAAAACATTGTGGATAACCCTTAAAAGTCTCAAAATGAGCCTACCACCTGATCCAGTCATACCACTCACTCCTGGGTACATACCCACAAGACTCATTCTACCGCAGAGATACATGCACAGCCATGTTTATTGCAGGGCTCTTCACAATAGCAGAGTTGGAACCAACCAAAGTGCTCCTCAACCAAGGAGTGGATATATTTATTTTCAGATGACATTATTTTAGTACATGTGTGACATACATAAATGCATTTGGTGAAACAATATGGATTGGAGGGAACAACAACAACAAAAGAACTGGGACAGGGAACTGACTGAAGCAGTACAGTTCTCCTCCCCCCCCAAAAAATAATCTTCTGCTTTGAAAAACTTTGAAGAGACTCAGAAGGGGAAACAGGACATGTATGGCAGACTGCATGGGCTTGGGAGGGGCAGGGGGCATGGGGAGGGAAAGGAGTCTGTATTGAACTGAGAAGTGATGTATGAAATGCACAAAGCTTCAATAAAAGATTAAAACATTATAAAAGGGTAGAAAATTATGCCATGCCCAGTACAGAACTACTTAACAGTACCTTTGACAAAATTCCCAACTCAGTAATAGCATGCTTGCCTAGCAAAGGTCTGAATTCAACTTCCAATACTGCAGACAAGAAAGAATTCAAGGCAATATAAGACATTGTTGTAATGTTTGTTCCGGGGACAATGTTTGAAAGCTTAACATTTGAACCATTTCTACTGCTATGGTTATTATGACACTGGACTGCTCTTTTCAATGAAGTTTATAGTTTCTTGGTTTAATCTTTATAGGAAAAAACTTAATTCCTTTCATATCTGTAGATGTTTATTAAGTGGATACTAGATTCCAAGCAAAACTGAGGGAAATCATTTTAAAAAGTGAAAAATGTTCATTTCTGCATATAGAATACCATTTAATTAGTCTGTACATAAAATCTCTCTCTCTCTCTCTCTCTCTCTCTATATATATATATATATATATATATATGAATTTTAAAAATAGAAAAAGAAACCAGAGTCTTAATCTTAGACTTCCAAGTGAACACCATATGTAAATCATCCTGGCATTTTGGATGTAAGACAATAATTAACACTTTTGATAGATTATCATCCAGGAATTTGGGTAGTGGAAATAAGGATATTCAGTAAGGTAACTGGCTATGAAGCTGCGACAATTTATTCAAATTCTTATTAGACTTTCAAACATCCTCATAATACAATATTGCTGAGTGTCTTTGCTTCTTTAAAATACAACCTAAATAAAGCATATTATATTCTGGGAACTCACAATCTTATATTCACCTTAAAATCTTTTTCAGGGATGAAAGTTATTTTTCTTCTCTGTCTGTCCTTTCAATTTACTTTTCATCCTATCCATCTACTAAGAAAAGAAGACCAAAATCAGACAAAATAATTCATGATAAAAGATATTTTGAGAAGGCTTGTCTCCCCTGAAACTGTTGGATGAGTCATTATGTGAAAAATATTCTAAGAGCTAGCTTTCAGGTAATAATGACTTTTGAAAGAGTAAATTTGTATGAGTAAACATGCATGATTCTGTAAGAAGAAATAATTATTACGGTAGTCAAGGACAAAGAATCAGTATCTGTGAGCTGTCCATCCCTACCAGATATATCAACAATGTAGTTTCTGTACCCAAGGCTCACAGAACATAGAGGAAGAGGGAGGAGTGAGCATATTAGTGCATCTTGCAACTCTCATCAGTGAAGTTTCCTCATGTGACAGATGGTGATTAACACAGAAAGACACAACTGGCCAAAATGTAGAGAATAAGAGAATGCAGAGTGTGTGTCCATGAATGGGACTCCTATATTAAGCCTCACCCACCCAGGGAGCAAGGTCCATTGTGGAAGAGGGGATGAAAGACTGTAAGAGCCAGGAATGGTGGATGACCACAAGGAAACTGAATTTTCCAGGGGGCTGAGTACTTGCTCATATGAACTTACAGCAATTGGGCCAGAATGCATCAGACCCATGAAAACTCAAACCAGACAAAAATCTAGCATAGAAGTGAAGAGTAAGTAAGTATCCCAACAATAGCTGAGGAACTATTGCCAGCTGATTTCTGCTGGATAAGGGAGATTTGGTCTTATTTAAGGGTAAGATGTTTGATAGGATGATGAGGCTCCAGAGGTTGAACTCATACCAAAGGATATCTGGGGACACAAACTCACCAATATAGGGCTTAACAAACATGATAGAATGCATGAAATATGGTGGTGACTACGAAGGGGTACAAATAAGAATGGGGTCTAATTCTTAGTAAGGTTCATTGTATGAAATGCAAAATTTTCAATTAAAATATATATTGTAAAATATTAATGATGACAACATTAAAATGTATTTCCCCCTTAAGTATTAAAAGAAGAAGAAATAATTAAATGAGACCTCCAGTGTCAAGCATAGTATATCACTATTATTTATTGGTCAGGAAGTCCCCAGCGATCTCAAAAACAACACA
The DNA here is from genome assembly GCA_009823505.1 of Rhizomys pruinosus. NCBI lineage: Eukaryota > Metazoa > Chordata > Mammalia > Rodentia > Spalacidae > Rhizomys > Rhizomys pruinosus. The sequence continues at coordinate 105,964 of VZQC01010207.1, forward strand.
AGCTATTGCCCTTTTCTAGGTTTACTCATCTTAACTCCAGGTAAGATCCTATTGTTTTGCAGCAGGACAAAGCAAAAACCAATCTCAAACCACCTGTGAAACCTCTTGTTAAGTAGCTTTGATCATGTTGGATGGCACTTTGATAGTTGCTTTACAGGTTACTGTGAAAGAAAATACAGAAATACTCATATCCAACACTGGACCCTTCATACTATACAATACAGACTTGTCAGGCAAGATATCCCCACTGATGTAATAGTGGCACAAATATTATGGAGTAAATAACTGCCTTCTGACTGGATTGGAGGTCTGTTCCAGAGGAGGAAATTCTATGCCTGTACTCCAATTTGATCAAAAGCCCATAGCTAGGGAGGCCATAGGGTAGAGACTGCTATTGTTATTTTTTTCCACAATGGTTATGTTGTTGAATTGCATTCTAGATGTGTATGTTGATACCTGTAGACTTGGGCTGCTCTCAGCCTTGGACTGAGAAGTGTTTTGTTTTGTTTTGTTTTGTTTTGTTTTGTTTTATTGTGACTGCAGTCAAGGCAGAGATCCAGAATTGGTCAAAGTGCAGAGAACAAGGAGTGAATTTGCTCATCCCTAAATGGGACATATTTATCAACCAATACCAAAGCTAAATGAATATTGAGGGACAGGAGCCAGAAAGAATGTAAGAACCAGAGGAAGAGAAGCACTGTGAAAATTCTGTCTTATTGATATAGTGTGGCTGTTGTAGCCATGACCTGAGAGCAGCTGTGGTTAATACACAAGATCCAGCAAGTCAAACTACAGAACGAATGAAGGAAAAGCTGCTGAGACCCCATGCCCAGCAGAGGTACTACTGGCCATTCATTGATGGCTTCCAGGATAGGGAGAAACATTACCTTTGACTTTGTAGTCACTGGTAGATAGCCCATGCTCTAATAGATGGCGCCACAATCCTCCACATATGGGCAGTACTAATTGGACTATGTGGACTATTTTAAAAGAATTCGAAGGAGGAAGGGAAGGAAGGAAGGAAGGAAGGAAGGAAGGAAGGAAGGAAGGAAGGAAGGAAGGAAGGAAGGAAGGAAGGAAGGAAGGAAGGGAGGGAGGGAGGGAGGAGGAGGGGAGGGGGGAGGGGAGGGTGGGGAGAGGCTGAGGAGGGAGGGAGGGAGGGGGGAGGGAGAGGAAGGGAGGAGGGAAGGGGGAGAGGAAGTTGAAGGGGTAGGAGAGGAAAGAAGGAGGCGCGGGGGGAAGAGGAGGATGAAGGAGGAGAAGAGGGAGGACAGGAAAAGAGGAGGAGCAGGAGGGCAGAAGAGGAGGAAGGACGGAGGAGGAGGAGGAGGAGCTGAGGGGAGAAGGAGGAAGGAGGAGGAGAGGGGAGGAGGAGGAGGAGGAGGAGGAGGAGGAGAAGGAGGAGTTGGATAGATGAATCAGTGGTTAAGAGTACTGGATGCTCTTGTGAAGGTCAGGAGTTCGGTTCCAGTCACCCACATGGGGGCTAACAAGCATCTACAACCCCAATTATTGGATGCATGTGCCCACGTTCATGATCTCCACTGGGAGCTGCACTTGGCATAACAACTGATACACTACTATGCAGGCAAAACATATATAATATACTTACGTATAATATACTATATATATATATATATATATGAGAGAGAGAGAGGATAAATTAATTTAGAAAGACATGAAGTTGGGTGAGAAACATTGGGAGAGTATGCATGGGGAGTTAGAAGCAACTGAGAGTAGATATGATCATATTTCATTGTATATATTTAGAAACATCTCAAAGAATGATTTATTAAAATATGTGGAAATAGCTGTGCTAATGTCATGAAAATATCTTTTCATGATTTTCTGTGTCGACAAAATGAGAATTCTCAATGTCCAACTATTTTTTCCATACATGGCAAGAATAGATTGACCCTGACCAGCAATTTCCAAACTCATTTTAAAGTTAGTAAAATTGAAGTTACAGATGCCTTGTGGAAGCTGCCTCTGTTTTCCAAAGAGTTCAGAATTTAATGAGCATGATACAATGTCTTTACCCAAATCTTGACCAGACAGAAAGAGTAAAACAGACAATCTTGAATAGTTTCTTTAAAGCTTAGGCCTATTTGATTAAAGTTCAAATAATGCAGCACCCTATGGATTATTTTTAATAACTATGGTCTCTGTGCATAGATGACATTTGAAAAAAATGAGGCAAGTGTTCTGTTCTTTAATGTTGGAAAAATTGTAATGTGCACATATTCCGCTTCAATAGAAAACCACATGCAAATGTAGTATTCCAAGCAGAACTAAGACTCACTACAATGCTGCCTCATAGTATTTCTTCTAAAAAGCTATCATAATGCATAGCAGGATTTCAGTAGGTTTGTTGCTCATGAATGTTCAAATTGCAGGGGAAACATATTTAGAATAATTATCTGTTTTAAGGCACAACAAAAATACTTTCTTTTGTTCCTACTTACTATGGAAATGTCTGAGAAGTTTAAGTGGAATTACCAAAATTTAAGAAGTGGAAGAAAAACATCACCTATGTTATTAGAGTGAATTATATATGAATTACCTTAAAGGTACATACATTTTCCAAGGCTAATCAAATGTGGAAAACTCTTTCAAGCTTTTGGGAGAGCACCTGTTTATATTGGCATGTGGCAAATGATTACATGCCACCACGAAGTAGAAAAGAGGTAATAAATTTGTATGTGTGTATTTTTTGAAAAACATATTTACATAATTTTAGTCGTGTTATTTTCACTGAATCTTTATGGAATATATGGCCTCCTGTTTGTTCTACTTCATATGAAAACAATGAAATTCATGGATGGATTTTTTTTCTGTTATGTCACACTGTTTAAATATCCAAATGCCATGGAAGAAATAGTTTTGTTTTTTTTTCAGTTCCACATTCAAGGAACTTTTCCATACACCAGTAGACATTTAGCATATAAATAGAATAATAATTATGCCTCCTAGCCCCAAATATCAAAGCAGGAATCATATGTTCTCATTTAAAATTAACTAGGTTCTAAGGCAGCAAACTTGCAACATGATACTAGAAGTTGAAAGGTCTTCCCAGGAGAATTTCATGCTTAGAAAAAAAGTTTCATATGATGGATTTTTATCTAACAAAAAGTTTTAGATAATAGAGGGGAATAATTTAGAATGTAGCAGAAGTTATTTAAATCAATTCAAACCCAGTCTTCTGGTGGTATATATTCAAGCCTGGGCTATAGGACTAAATGAGAGGAATATCGTTAAGAAAATGTAAACGAACAGTTTCAATGCATTCTGTAAACTGTGCAGAAGCAAACTCGCTTCAAGACTTATCTGAGTACTAATAAAAGAGGGATTTCTCATCTCCACAGTGCCAAAAAGCTTCCCTACAGTTCTACCCACTTAGTAAGTAATGGGGGACTGCTGGTTGCACACTGATGACCGTGGGAGACTGTGATTTCCTGCTGAGAATGAGTAATCCCCTGTAGGAGATATGTGCTCCTACAGTAGTGGGAAAAGTCATATGAGTACCGTGTACTGAAATTTATACACTTTCCCTGAGATTTTTTTTTAAATATTACTTTCTTCAGTTCTTAACAACAAGAACAAATATTTCAGCATGTAATTTGCTGTGTCGCATTCAAGGATACTTGATGTGGACAAGTGATTTGTTCAAAAAAGTTCAAGTCACTATCTCAGAGTTCAGTTGTCCGTGACATCAAGGCTTACTGCAAGATTTTTTAAGCATGAACTCTCATCTCTTATTAATATTTTCCCCTCAGCATTTTGAGCACATTACGTCAGGAAGGGGAGAGTTCCCAGAATGACTTCCAGACACCAGCGATTCTGTGTGCTTCATTCTTTGTTACATGGTGGTATTCTGTGAATATATTAACACTTATTTTCATGTCCTGAACCTTGTTATATTTTTCTGGTTAGAGGTAACCTCCCTCTATGGAATCTAGACTGCCCTGATATGGATATGATATGTATATTAAGCATCCATGTGTTGGATGCTTAATACCCAGTTTGGTGCTACAATTGACAATGAAACCTTACGATGTCCTAACAAGTGGTTCTTAGATCGTTGGAGACCTTAACAGTGGTAGGGAATGCTGGTCACCTGGAGTAAGGTATTTTTGTGTTTGTTGTTGTTGTTGCTGTTGTTTGTTGATTTTTTATGAGAGCAATCTGTAAAGCAAGAGGCTTACCCTGCATTGCTTCTTGGCTTACTACTAATGATATTACTGTCACTCTTGTATAGGTTCCACTCATGAGGTTGTCTTCCATGATGCTTATCGAAGTTGAGCTAACACCAGAATCATACCTTTGAATTGCCAAACTGAGAGCTAAATAAACTTTTTCTTTATATTATGCTGTCTTATATTTCATTATAGTCATGCAATATATATCCAGAATTGTCTTAATCCCAAAATTTTAAGTTTTAATACCTACCTATTTTTTTATTGTTTTAGTTTTCTAATGCTTTTATTGGTTCTTTGAACATTTCATACACCTGGTACATCAGCCAAAGTTCATGGAATTTGTCTAAACTTTTTAATTGACTATATTTCTACACACTTGCAAAATCCCAGCAGGACTCAAGAACTCTAAATTATTTTGCTGTACCTTATTGAAGATTCCAAGAAACTGAAAAATTAGCCAATGGTGACTTCGGCAATTGCTCACAGAAACTGGTCCTATCCCCACTCATAGGGAACATGAGTTCCAAAGGACCAAAGGAAGTTTCCCTAGAAGATTTCAGTATCTCCAAGATGTATTTATTCATGAGCATTTGACTGTACTTTCATATATACCTCATGGTACATGAGAACTTGGATTTTGCAAAATCAATTACCTACTTTTTTCTTGAAATTATTTCCTTTCCTCCTGGGGCCTCAAAGTGCTTTTGCTCAATGAGATGAAGAATATAAAATAGCTAGGAAATATTGAAATGTTATTCCAAATGGAACTCTATTGATTTGTCATTTAAAAATTTGTGATTTTCACAATATTTTCTAATGTAAATTGTTTCTTTGGGGAGTTGTTCTTGATTGTCAACTTGGCAAGATTTACTATCACCTATGTGTATGACATGAGGAAATTCCAGAGAGTATTAAAAGAAGGGAAGGCCCATCCTCAAAGTGGATGGCACCTTCCAAAGGGTTGCTCAAATATATAGAACTCTAAGGAAAACGTGTGAGCCTGTGTGCCTCCTTGTCTTTGTTATTTCTGAGTAAACTTATTACTTCTTCCATCATCCTTTGTGGACTTCAGACTCTGATTTCTTTGGTGTTCCAACATGGACTCAATGCCAGCAACTTGCCAAGGAACTTCTAGACATTTAGCATTGGATTGAGCAGCTGAGACATCCAGTTTGTGGTTTGGAAACTACTGGTTCTCTGACTCCCTAGTGCGAAGATAAAAGTTATTGTACTACTCATTTCCTATTGCATAAGCCAAGCTAATAAAGTAATATATACATTTTATTGGTTCAAAAGCATGTATATTACATTTGTGGGGATTGACAGAAATTTAGCTGGATAGAGTACCATTAAATGTAGGATTACTAGTCCAAAGAGATAGCTGAGCTGAGTTGCTAAAGTGCTTTCCTTGCAATCACAAGGACAAAATTTCTATTCCCAGAACCCATATAGAAAAATTAAAAATCGGGCTTGGTGGTATGCACTTGTAATCATAGGGCTGGCTAAGAGAGAGTTCCCAGAATTCATTGGCCTGCAGCCTAGCATACTTAGATGGCTCCAGGCAAGTTAGAGACCCTGTCTCAAAAACAAGACAAAACAAAATTTAAAAATAATAAATAAAAAATAAAATCAAAATAAAAAACCTGGACCACACCTGAGGAAAGACACCTGAATTTGTCTTCTGTCCTACACACACACACACACACACACACACACACACACACACACACCACATGCACACAAAGTGTGTGCATGCATACATGCACATGCACTTATAAGTTCAAAACAAGATAACTGAACCAAATAAAATATGGTCATTATAATAATGTAGTGTCAGTTGTAACTATAAGCAGATAAAGTTCTAGGAATTATAGTCACACGAATCTCGGCTATATTGGGAAAGAAGCTTTTGTTGGCCCAGTTATTTTCAAACTATACCCCACAGTGCCATGCAGGTTTGCTTCTACAGCTGTCAATCAGTATATTTATATTTTTCCAGCATTAAAATTTTATATAAAATGAGTGTATATTCTTAAAATATTATATAGACAAGTAATAAAAATAGCAAAAAATATAAATAAGATACATAGATCATAGATAAATAAGTAGACAGGCGTCTAAGGACTACAGAAAGCCTGTTTCAACATTTAAGTAAATGCTTTCCTGACCAGAAATTTCTCTGGTTCTGCAATGACAGCATAGTAGATGTAGTCAGAGATCCTTAAAGTTATAAATAGTTTTCAAATTATCCCAGGTATAACTGAATTAAAAGTCTACACTTCTCCCTAACACCCATATGCCATGTTGCCTCTAACATGTGTGGAGTGATGCAGAGTACAGACCCATTCACAATAAGCCAAACATGTAGAAAGATACATAGATGCAGTTTACTGCTTCAGTCCCTATGGCTCAGGTAAAGCAGAACTTTCATTTCAACTTGCAAATGAAACCCACAAAATTTGTAGTGCTGACATGTATACCTCTGCTTTAAAAGTCGTCATCAAACTCCTTAGCTTTGAAATGAGTTGAACTAATCTCAGTGTTTGTGTCTAAAGATGTGATCTTTTAGCTGCTCTGCAAATTATTCAAATATTCAAATGTTGGGGGGAGTCAATGAATGATGAAGGCAATGTTGAGAGTTACCATTCATAATTTTGTCCCTCAACTATGCATACTTTGTGTTTCCTGCATCCTATATATTATATCTTGATATTTTTAACAGAAGTTTGATTTTTATTATGCCAGTACATTATTCAAGAACCTGATTACGTTTTCAATTCTACTGTCTAGTAAGTAAGTGAGTGAGATTTTATTAATGTAAGACAACTACATTTATTCAATTATATGATCAATTCCATTTCATAAGACTTTGTTACTGAAGAGTTAATCAAATTTCATTAGGAACAGAAGTAAAATTGATGAAAAAGTAAAACTAACAGTACGGTGCCATTTCTGATGATATCAAGAGAGGCATCTTAGATGAAAATAAAAAAAAAAAGAAATTAATCAAGATAACATTATCCAAATTCTAATTTAAATGCTGGTAGCAGAGAACTTGACACCAGAAGACCCAAGTTTGAATCCCCCTGTCTCAAACATTTATCACAGAATTTAAATTATATAATTCTCCACTTCTGTGTCATTAAAATTCAGATAATATAAATGCCCTCCAATTAACAAGAATATTAAATAAAAGTACATATGAAAACTCTTTTAAGATATAGACTGCTGAACTAGAGAGATGGCTCAGTGAGTAACAGCACTGAATACTCCTGCAGAGGACCTGCGTTCAATTCCTGGGACCCACATGGCCGCTCATAACCATCCATAACTCCGGTTTTGGGAATCTGGTGTCCTCTTCTGACCTCTGTGGGCATTGCACAACATGGGAGTAGATCCATCCACACATGCTGACAATACACTCATGCACATAAACAAATGCATATTTTTAAAAGATTTAGAGTGCTGTGTATAATTATTAGATGATTTTTCTGTTTTAGACAAACCTTGTTCACCCAGATTACCTAATATAACAAGCTCCAGCACTAGGGGGAAAAAAAAAAAAAACAGTAACAGGAGCCAGCCTAGCACTCCATTCCAATACTCCAGTTTCAGTATATTTTCAAACTATTGCCCTGATTTCCCAAGGCTCTTCCCTGGGTTCCAATCAGGACATCTGAAGCTTACTTGGTTGACATCTTCATCTCCATTATGGTTTAACTGGATTTCCTCATGGAAATGAGAATTACTGATCCCTTATTAGTCACTTTCTCAGCATTTTGGTGTTGTTGGCATTATTTCCAGGATACTGAATAAGGATATTGAGCAAGTCTAAATATTTATGTTTGGTGCTATATTCAATATGTAGTAAGGAGTGAACAATTAATAAACAAGAAGGAGATAGTAGATGGTTTAAATGTGTCGTTGAAAACAAGGCAAGGTGTTGTAGTGCCAACTATAGCTAGTAGCTTAGCAAGAGTGAGAAACCAATTGTTAGGAACCAGTGCTAGGAATCTGCCTTGTAGAAAACTCCCATAAAATTGCAGGCTAGTCATATAACTTTGGAAAAGTATTTTAACTGATCTGATCTTTAATTGCCCTGGCTGTAAAATTAGAACAATAACTATTTCAGAGAGCTATTCTGAGAATTAAATGGTTTTATATAACAAATTTATGACATATTTTGTACATCAGTTGAGGATAGTTAAGGAAAACGCAAAATGAAAAGATCATGGGTTTATGAAGATGTGAGTGAAACAATTTGGGCAAAAGTAATAGCCCAAAGGAAGACTGATTTTGAAATTGGAATAACACAAAATCACTAGGAATCTACAGTGTGGAAAGCAGGGGGTTGACTGAGAGGACACTATATTCTGAAGTCTTTTGATTAAGCTTGGATTTACTGTGAGTCTAATAGGTTGAGTCTAATAGGTTGCTTCAGTACTTAGTTTGGAGAATCAAGTAGGCTGGACAAGCTGCTATTGTTTTATGTACTCATCTGATAATTATTTGTCAGAGAATGAAAACTGTTATGGTGAAAGTGGGCAGAATGCAGAGCAGAAAGGAAGGTGCCAAATAGAAAGAGGGTTGTGTGAGGAAAGGAGCTGTGAAATACAGCCCAAAGCCAAAAGATGAATGTACTCCAGGAAAAAAGGAGTATTCAGTCTTTCATATAGGACTGGTACATAGGGTTAAAAGTGGAATTACCAGTTATAAATTGATTGTGGTCACTAAAGACCCTGAACAAAAATGGTTTTAGAAGAACGCTGTGGGTTAAAAACTGGATAGCACGAGGAAACAAAATGATCAGAGACTTTCAAATTGAAGGCTGTTCATCAACACAGCTAATTTTGGCTCTGCAAAATGTCAGTGCCACACAGATACAACATAAAGCAAAAGGAGGATGAATCCTAGATGGACAGACATGCAAGAAGGATGCAAAGGAAGGCCACATATAATCAATTCGATCTTAGAGTTTAATTTTTAAAACATAGCTTAAAATTCATTCTCATACAGTTCTGGATGCATGAATATACTCTCTATGTTAGATAACAATACTATATCAATGCCAAATTTTCTGATTCTTATATTGATAATTATTATGGCTATGCAGCATTCAGAATAAATAGTGAATTACTTTGCCTTTGGCAAATTATTCTTTCATTTTACTTTCTAATTTTTGAGAATTTCTCTCATGAGCGTTGTTTTTGCAGTATTTCCATCCCTTAAGTCCCACACTAACTCCTTCCATGTCCTCATACTCCCTTTAAATTGCTTGTTCTAGCACCTGGGAGGCAGAGGCAGGCAGATCTTCTTGAGTTCAAGACTAGCCTGGTCTACAGAGTGAGTTCCAAGACAGCTGGGGCTACAGGGAGACCCTATCTCAAAACAGACCAAAAAAAAAAAAAAATTCTTGTTCTTTTCTCTATTACATATGAAGATTTATAAATATGAGCATATTTTCATACAATTACAATTTATTCTTAAATGATTCAAGAAATGCTAATGAGAGGCTAGAGAGATGGATCAGCTCTTGAAGAAGATCCAGGTTTGAATCCCAGCACCCACACGGTAGTTAAAAACTGTTACAAAGAATAAATAAAGAAAAAAGGCAAGATATTATATTTGATAATTTGAGGGGAGATATATAGGCATTCATATAAAAATTTTTGAAATTTTTCTGAGGTTTAAGAAATCCTCACCACAGAGTCTCTAAATAAAATATGAGTAATAAAAAGCATTCTTATATAATCATCCACATATAGAAATTTAATCTCCACTCTAGTGCTTACACTACTCACTATCTGATAACAATATACTTCAATTTTGTTAGATTCCATAAGCCTTCTGGGCAAGGAACAAGTTAAATCTTTTTATCTAAACATAAAGAAAATGATCACACAAAACAAACTCAAGAAGTGCTTGTTGACACAAAATAAAAAGTGCTCAAATATTGATGAAGGTCATCTCTCAAATATATTTAATTTCTGTGATAGAATATGTACAGCCGGGTGCTGGAGAGATGATTAGGCAGTTAAGATCACTGGCTGCTCTTGCAGAGGACCTGGGTTCAACTCCAAGCACCTACATGGCAGCTATCATCCATAACTCCAGTTCCAGGGGATCTGAAGCCCTCTTCTGGTCTCCACATTGCACAACACAGGTCACATACTTGCAGGCTATACACTCATATACATAAAAATAAAAATGAATAAGTAAAATATGTTTAAAGAAAATATACAGCCTACAGGCATTTTTTGTATTTAAAAATTATACCTTGAAACACACTGACCAGTAAAGGACTCAGCTCAAAATTAAAATGAATTTTATGCCAGTGGTGAGCAATTATACCAGTTTTTACCAGCTTGCCAATGAGAAAAGTTCAACAGTGAATACAAATTAATCCTTGCTAAGAAATGAACGAGGGAAAATATCAATACAATACAAATTGAAATGATTGAAAATAAATTTTATTAATTTAGTTACAAAAATTAAGTATTTCATGGATTTCAATTTTTAGATTAATTTTATTTTTGTTGATATGTTTACATTTTTATGTGCAAAAGTGTGTGGGTGCCTATGGAGACCCGAAGAGTGCCTTAGATCTCCAGAGGTGGAGTTACAGGCTGTCCAGAGCCACCAAATCCAGGGGATGGGAATGGAATGCTGGTCTGAAAAAAGGCACCAAGCACTTTAACTGCTGAGCCATCTCTCCAGCCCTAAACTACTACATTTAAAAGAAGATACAAGGATCCACAAAGATAGAAAATGTCAAGTTTCTGTTATCAGTAAATAAACTCAGTATTTTAAGGGGTTTGAAAGATGAGGTATCATCAATTTGTAATGTTTCTCTTTCGCTCTTTGGAAAGGACAATTTATATAAGTCCATTCTGTAGAGTTTATAAAAAATCCTTTCTGAACTTTCTCTAAAAGAGTGTTGCTTTGTGTGGGAAGGTTTGGAGAAGGTTAGAATCAAACCGTAGTTATGGTTTCAACACCTAGCAACCCTTTCTTTGTCCACTTTCAAGTTTCTAAAAAAAATGGTCAGGACAAAGTTTTTCTTCTTATGCTTTCAATAGGTGATTTCTCTCTGATTTTCCTGTGATCCTCCTTTTAACATTGTAAACTGTAAGGCAATATGTAGTTGGCCTTTGTGCTCCATTCACCTGTGATAGGAACATAAATGTATAAAATGTATAGTGATCATCTGTATGCAATCAGAGGTTTTACTTAGCCCAGTCTCATAGAATTACCTTTTATATTCTATTCTTTAGAGTATCTAATCCTTCCCCAACACCACTACTCCCACATAAACTCCCCCTTATGTTTCCAACCTGCAAGTAAATGTTAGATAAAAGAAATCACGAATTCCTATCACCTGGGGAAAATTAGAAAATTCATTCTTGTCTAAAATGGCAAAAACCAAGAGACAGTTTTAAATCTTATCAGAGAGATTTCTTCAACATGTTATTTTGATTTGAGCAAGCTGCTGCTACCTTTATGGAACAACTATATCTATTAGGACTTGTAGGCTGGATATATTGTTTTAAAGCACAATACATTTTACCCTCCTGCTAAGATCAGACTTAAACAAAGATGTTTCAGGAGTGGTAAGAAAAAAAAATGTTAATGCTATCATTAAATGTGTTATTACAAGCATGGGCTAGAAAATATGTGATACAAGCAAATATCTTTTGAAACATATATTTCTGCAACAGAAAACAAAAGGTGATCTGAGATTAACACCTAGGGCACTCAGGGGACTATCTTCTGGCAACCTAAAATAATTTGTTCTAAAAATTTAAAAACACAGATTGAATCATCACAATTCTTTCCTCCATTCAATTTTTGGCATGTTTTGATCTTACTTTTAGGTACTTTTATATCATGCCTACTTTAGCTATCTAGCTATCAGTACTTCTTTAAAAGCGACAATCTTCAGATTTGTTTGGCAGCATCCAGACTTTTAATAATGAGTATTTTAAAATTTTAACCCATCTTCTGATGTCTTCTTCAATCGTAGCAATACAAGTTGGAGAGAACAACAACAAAAGAACTGAAAAAAAAAAACTCTGGAAAGACTCAGGAAAAGATACAGGACATGTATGGCAGAGTGCAGGGACTAGGGTGGGGTGGGGGGCATGGAAAGGGAATCGATTCTAGATTCAATTGAGAAATAATATATAACCTATGGAAAAAGTTTAATAACTTATTTGTATTATTTATTATTTTATAGTATTTATTATTATATTAATAATTATTTATTTATATTAAGAATAAAAAATAAATCAAACATCCCCAGGAAGCTAGCAGATAATCATAAGGAAATCTAAGCTGGGAGATATTCCCTCTGGAGTTTCCCATCAGTGATGTCTGTCACTGGAGTTATTAGAAAAACAGACCACTAGTCATCAGGAAGATTCTTGAGCTGAAGATGTCAAAAATGGCCTGCTTTTGTAGAAATATTAACTTGCTTTCAGTATTCACAAGTCTAAGTTAAAGGGTGCATTTCTCAAAGTCTAGGTAGTCTAACATGTATTCGTGTATTACAAACTCACAGTATTCGTTTGGCTTTCTGAATTAAAATTAGAAAAATTTAAAAAAAAATGCAATCCTGGGGCTGGAGAGATGGCCTAGTGGTTAAGAGTACCGACCTCTCTTGCAGAGGAACTGGGTTCGATCCCCAGCACCCACATGGTGGATGAGAACCGTCTTTAACTCAAGTTCCAGGGGAACCCGACATCCTCTTCTTCTGACCTCCGTGGCATGACAGGAGTGCATCAACCTGCATGCAGATAGCACACTCATACACATAAAAAATAATAAATTTTTAAAAATGTAACCCATTTTTCTCATTTTATCTTTTAAATAGTGTTACTTTTGGACAATATTTATCATACAGGAAAACGAGGTCTTTGAGAGCAACAGGCTTTCTCTTTCACCTTGGGATGCTAGGTCTCCAGCAAATAAATAGCTACCAAAGTAAGTGGCTTCCAGGTCTTTTGTCTGGGGTTGTCAATAAAAAGAAATTCAAAGGCAACAGGAGGGTGCATAGGTGAGTTTAGAAAATAATTTTATGATAAGATTGTTGGTTGGAGTTTAAGACAAAGAAGGAAGGCAGAGCTCCTGTGAAGGAGAAGGTCACAGAAACTAAGGTGTCATAGGGCAGCACACAGTTGGTGCATTTTATGACTTAAGGCAGACCCTGGGGTGTGGCATGCAATACCCTGGTCAGTACAGTCAGTGTTCTTCAGAATTACTCACATCCTCATACACAGTGTCCAGGCAGAGACACTCACTGAAATTGAGTTAAAAGAGGAAGAAATGTAACAAGAAACTCAAACAGGAACCTGAGTTCCCCTGGACAATTCTGTCCTCCCTCCCAAATAGAACCAAGAACTTTCCAGCCTCCAGCCTATATAAATTACAACTGCTTGTTTTTAGGGTCCCCTGTCCTAAAACTACCTGACCAGTTTCTAACTACTGTTGCTATCACTCCTAACTCAGTTGTGGCGACTTCAAAAAAGAGCTTCATTACAGTGAACTTGATAATTTTTCATGAATCCAAAGTTTTTCCTGTTTGCTGGAAAAGATGTCCAGCTAAGGTAGACAGATCAACTTACTTCTATCAAAGTCTTTTTGAATATCAGAAATGTTTTCTATTAAGCACATTAACATTGCATATTTAATAGAAGCCAGAATAGTGAGAATAGAAATATTAATTGCACAACTGCCAGTACATAAGCATATGCAAGGCTGGAGAAAAGCATTCAGTGCTTAAAAGCACTGGCTGGTTTTAAAAGAGATCTATGTTTGGTTCCAGCAGCCACATGGCAGGTAACAATAGTTCATAAGCCCATTTCCAGGAAATCTGATACCTTCTTCTGGCCCCATGGTTATTGTATGTGTGGGTGTACTTCAGACATGGAGTCAAACACTCATATTCATAAAATAAAATAAATTTATAACCTATTAAATAAGCTATGTATAAAAATATAGCAGTTTGTGCTATTTGGGTGTTTAACATAGTTTAACTTTCATTTAGAAAATCCCTTTATAGAGGGTTATGTTGTTAGTTACTCAAAACTTAACTGAAAATCTAGGTGAACATGTTCCATATTTCATTTTTACCAAGAGTTTAATATACAACTAAACACTTATTTCCAACATTTACCCTGAAATGGAGTGTAAATTCATTTAACATTTCCTTGGATACTTATCCGTTTGAGTCTTACCTCACTCATTTTGAATATATAAATGTCCTTGTTGAAGATATTAGCAGACACCTGGCTCCATAATATCTTGCCATTGGTAAAGCAGGTTTGGACTTAGGCACATAGTCACACTTTCCTATTATCTTGGAGGGACCCATATGACATTTTAACTGTATGTTCAGAATTTTTAATATCTTTGTAACACTGCTATGGCAATCCCTACGATGTTTTTGTATTAGTGAAAATTGAGTCCCATAGTCACACAATGGACTATGTAGAAAGTGCAAGCCTTTTATTTTTGGGGTCCCTTTATGGTATCTGACGTTATTGGAGCAAACACTGCTGAGCACAAGAAAAAACTAGGCCATGCTTAGAACCAGTGAGCTTGTGCACTTCCCTTTGTGTTCCCTGGTACCACTTTCAGTTTTGACATGCAAGCAAATAACAGGCTGTTCATAATTTTAGGTGGATTATTTACAGTTATATCATGAGTTTAAAGCAATAAAATACCTAAAATAGGAGAGTTCATGATCAATCATAACTTGATTTTGGATTTAATAATTTTAGGGGAAATGTTTCTATACTACATTTTAAGTACATAAGATATAGTGTAAATATGAAGCTATTGGAAGTAAATAGTAACTAGGAAACATTTTTTAAATCACAGAAGGTGCCTTGTTCTAGACAAAATACTTTTTTGCCATGTTTATCACAGTCAGACACTTTCACTTTTTCCCTAATTTGGATTTTTTGTTTAAAATTTCACATCACATCTGAAAAAAGGCTGAGGCACACATATTAACTACAGATTTTTAACTCTAAAGATTCAGCACTACCCTGAACAAAATACTAGTAATTATTATATTATAAACAATGATAGAGTAGGCTCAACCTGAGGTCTATGACCTATATGCCCACAGGTTCTTAGCCCCAGTAGCAGGGACAGGTATGGGTTCCATTTTGTAGAGCATGCCTTAAATAGAATCAGAAAGTGTTCAGTCATTCTCATAACATTCATGGCACTATTGAACTCATGGGCATGTCCTTCCAGGCAGGTTGTTATTACATCTTGCAAAGTTCCCAGCTGGGTAAGAGGGATATTTACTTTTTCCCTGTGATCATGTGCATAGCACTTTTCAGGACTATGAAAGCTAAAGCATAGGGATTAAGCTTCAAGGTCAGTACCAGCTTGATTTCTCCAAGTTCTATGATTCAAGTGTGTATTATCAACAGTAATAGGGACTTACCACGAAGTTCTGGAGGGAAACCAAGAGCAATGGTAGTAACCAGTATCTGAAGGTCGTGGGGAACACGCTGATCAACAGTGCTCCCGATCTTGATTGATCCAATTTTTATTAATTTATTATTCATATTTTATTAATACCATGAAATATAACATACACAAATAAATTTACCATTTGTTGTGACAATTTGCTAAGCAAGGAAAGTATATATATATATGAATTTTATATATATTATATTATATATATTATATAATATTTTAATATATATATAATATATATACAATGAGAAGAGAGAGAATAGAAAGAAAGAAGAAAGAAAGAAAGAAAGAAAGAAAGAAAAACAGAGAGAGAGGTTTATAGAATAATTTATAATTTTGAGTAATAGGAACTATGTTATAGAAAAGAATAAAGAACATTTTGCGCCTGAAAAAAAATTTGTGGTGTTACAATTTTAATTGTTTCCAGACCTTTAATTATGAGTCAATTTCGATACCAAGAAAATACTCTTAAGATACATAGCTTATATTTGACCATATATATATATTTAATATATTATTACTATTAATTATATGTATGAATAGATTTTAATAATAAAATTATTAAAGTTGATTTTGCTGGGGATTAATGTATTTTTTTTGGTCTTTTCGAGACGAGTTCTCCCTGTAGCCCCAGCTGTCCCTGGATTCCCCTATGTAGAATAGGCTGGCCTTAGACTCACAGAGATCTGCTTGCCTTCTTCTGCTCCTAGGCTGGGATTAAAGGTCTGTGTCACCATGCCCAGCTAAACTGATATACTTTTAAAACACACAAAATGATTACATTAAAACACCTTGAAAGTAAACCAACACTAAAAAAAATAAATAATAAAAAATAAATTAATTGATAAAAGGTTTTTAATGAATGGGGTTTTTATATAACAAGCTTAGATGTTGTGTTGTATAAACAACTAGTATTTACAAGTTTTGTATAACATTTAATATATCTAAAGACACTATTGCCAGGTGTGGTGGCATACGCTCTTTATATCCTAGCATCTGGAGCAGAAGGCAGTCAGATCTTTGTGAGTTCAAGGCCAGCCTAGTGTCTACAGAGTGAGCTTCCAGGACAGCTGGCTTACAGGAGACCCTGTCTCTGAAAAAGACAAAAAAAAAAAAAAACACTATTAAATTAATTTTAAAAGTAATCAGGTGGCTGGAGGATGGCCTAGCGATTGAGGCGACGACCGCTTTTGTGGAGGACCCGGGTTCGAATCCAGCACCCACATGCGGCCTAGAACCGTCTGTGAACCCGGTCCAGGAGAACTCCAGTTCCAGGGAATCCGAGACCGTCTTCTGACCTCCGCGGCATCGCACGAACACGGGTGCGCAGACCTGCATGCAGACAATACATTCATACACATAAAAATAAATAAATAAATAAATAAATAAAATTAAAAAAAAAAAGTTTGAATGTATGTAACATCAAAATACCCATTTCTATAAA
The DNA here is from genome assembly GCA_009823505.1 of Rhizomys pruinosus. Taxonomy (NCBI): domain Eukaryota; kingdom Metazoa; phylum Chordata; class Mammalia; order Rodentia; family Spalacidae; genus Rhizomys; species Rhizomys pruinosus. The sequence continues at coordinate 123,103 of VZQC01010207.1, forward strand.
TTTGTGTATGTGTATTTTTTTAATTTTTTTTATTTCTGTATGTGTATGAATGTACTCTCTGCATGTAGGTTTGTGCACCTGTGTTGTGCAATGCCCCAAAATAAAAATAAAACCGTTAATTTTGAGTACAATAATAAAATGTAAAAGAAAAGCAGAAGTGGCAACAATTTAAAAAAATTGTTTTGGCACAAATAACATATGAAGACAATTAGTATAGAAGCACATGACACAATTATGTGAGAACTCAACACACGAAAGCACATGACATAATTACATGAAAATTAATTGTATCCAAAACATGATAATTAACCATATAGTGTGCTTTTTCCAGATTTGTAGGCTCTGGCTAGAAAAGCCAGGCAAGGAAATTTCAAGCGTTGAGAGATAAACTGAAACTGGTCAAGGTGAAAGCTTTGGTGAGCAGCACTTAAATCATGAGCTGCATAGGCACTGGAGCAGTGAACGTGAACTTGGGGCCAAGTCAGATAGATGAGGCTAAGCTAGGCCCTTTACAGGGGTCAGAGGTAAGAAAACATTTGAAGTAAAGTAGAACATATGTTGTGGCTTTTGCAAACTGCAACTAGTGTACGGGAGAGGAAAAGACCACTGAGATCCTGGTGGTGTGGGGCCAAGGTTGTAGATGTAGCCATAGAGCAAAGATCTGGGACAGCAGACCACAGACCAGGCATGGCCAACAAGAGCTGGAGAGAGAAGGTAAGGGAAAAACAGACACACAAAACCTTTGCCAGGTGTCAAGAGGCACAACCAGTTTTTGAGAACCAGGGACATGTGCAGGCCTCAGAAAGTGGAGAGAAGCTCTATAAATGCACAGAATGGAGAAAAGAAAGTGGCCACCTGGAGATGGAGCCAGCTGCCCTAGGAAGTTTCCCAGAGGATGAACTTAGCAGGCAGACTTACCTAGACCTACATGTCTGGTTGTGTCCAGAAGCACTAGAACCCTGCATGCCTTTATGCCAGCAGCAAAGGCAGGATGACACAAACACAGAGAATAATTTGATAAACAGAGCAAGTTTTAGGGAGTGGTTGGACCATCTTTCCTCTGCCAGCAGGATCTGTGACAATCTTATCAAGTTTATATTGGGGCCAAGCCATGTTGCTGTAAAAGATAATGTGGTGAAGTTTGATAGTCTCTGAGTCCAAAAGGAGAGAGATTTCAGGAGGCAGGTGAGAGAGAAAGAGAGATTAAGAGGGAAGGAGCACAAAGGAAGATGGAAAGGCAAGTGTTGAGAGGACAAGGGCCCACTGGGGGCAGCCAAAGCTCCTGAGCCATTTTTATCCTTTGACCGGCAAGAGAATGGGGTAGAGAGTCTTCCAAATCCAGGATGAGGAAGGGGAAGGTGAGGTCTTCCCTGTGAAATTACAGGCCTGAGAGGAGTCTCTGTCACACTGCATGTCCTCCACAGACAGTTCATCTTGGCAACTGGAGGATGAGAGCGAGGGGACCTTGCAGTCAGGTGTGGGAAGATGATCAATGCACCAGTATTATTTGAAACTGGGTCAAACACCTCTGGAGAAAATGGAAGACCTCCAGGCAAGTAGGTACTCAAAAGAGGGAGAGGGAGAGATGGAAAGGAGCTGACCAGGGAATAAGAAAGAGAGCAGAGAAACAGATCGGCTGCTCCACTGTGAAGAACTCTGCCAGAGGGAGAGAAGGACAGAGGAAAGTAATGGAGAGGTGGATTCAAAATTTCTCCCCAGATGTTGTGAATCGCGGGAGTCTGCAGAAGCAAGAGAGTGCATCTGTTTCACAACCAGGAGTTCCTAGTCAGAAATTTGGCTCAGTAAAAGGAGGAACCAGGTCATAGAAGACCCTAGGCATTCCTCCTGGGTTTCACCAACATATATATGAAAAGGGGAGCAGCAAAAACCACTGAGCAAGACAACTCCATGGGAGATAGTAGTTTATTGGGGAATAGAACCCTGGACTGCCTAACAGGATCAGAGAGAGCAGTTTCTTAGATCAGGCTGAGTTTTACAGGGTCCTTGTGGGTAGCAGGAGGTGAGTCATTGCCTGATGCCTAGGTAAGGGAAGGGGCATTCAGTTAGTTTTGATTAGTTTAGGCACTTTTTCACAGGTCAGTTACATTGATGATTTCCACATGTTTGTAAAACCTCTGTAAGCCCAGAACAAACAAATTCTCAGCAAGGGGGTGGAAGGAAATCGGTGAGCCTCACCCCTAGCTGAAGAGATATTAGTTTTATCAGTAAATTTATTATTAAAATAATAAATAATAATAATAAAAGAACAGCACAGTGCCCTGGTGAAGTGCAACTGCCTTGGGGCTTTGCGGCCCTATCCCCTGCCCCAGAAGGCTCGGGATCACTCAGAACTTCACACCTGGTTTTGAAGACCCAGCAGAACAGGCTAGCATCCAGGTGGGGCAGAACTGCCTTGGGGATTTGCGGCCCTACCCCTGCCCCAGAAGGCTCAGGATCACCCAGAACCTCCCATCTCAGGTTCCAGCTAGCATTGCATTGTGGGCCGACCTAGACAGTGGCACAGCAGGTCAACAAGGTAACCCCCTACCCCCCTCGAGCAGGTGTTGCTGTGGTACAGACTATCTAGCAGGTGCAGTGTTAGTGATTCTAGTCTGCAAAGCCAACTTTGAGGCACCAGAATCCAAACAAACAAACAAACAAGCAAAAAATCCACATGCCAAAGACACAACAAAAAACAACATGGGAAAAGCTCATAATAAATCCACATCAAACTCTACCATTCTGACAGCAGATTCCTACAAGATTTTCCTGGAAGGAAAGCAAGACACAGACCTTAGAAGAGCAATTGTAGACATATTCAAAGAAATCAAAGAATATAAAGAACAAATCAGAGGACCAAGGGGAGAAAATGAAAAACTCATAAAGGATCTAGAAGGAAAGAATGATAAACACTGGAAAGAACTAGAGGGAAAGAATGACAAACTCTGAAAAAAACTAGAGGAAGAGAAGCACAAACTCCTGAAAAGAACTGGAGGAAGAGAAACACAAACTCAAAAAGAACTAGAGGGAAATAATGAGAAACTAAACTCTGGAAAGAAGTGGAAACACTGAAAAGATCCTAGGCTGAAATGAAAAAAGAAAGAGACCAGCAAAGCAAAGAGCTACAAGTAGAGAATGACAAGCTCCAAAAGGAAATGGAAATACTAAAGAAATCACACGAAGAAATGAAAAAGGAAATGGAACACTTATCCAATCAACAGGAAAGGATTGGAGAAAGCCTCAGAAGCAGAATGGATGAATCAGAAAATAGAATATCAGACCTGCAGGATAACATGGAACAACTAAAAGGTTCAAGTGAAGATTATGAAACATTTAAAAAACACAGGAGTGGCCCGGTGTGGTGGCACACGCCTTTAATCCTAGCACTTGGGAGGCAGAGGCAGGCAGATCTTTGTGAGTTCAAGGCAAGCCTGGTCTACAGAGCGAATTCCAGGACACATGAGTGGAATAAACAGGAAATGTAGGATACTATGAAAAGACCAAATCTCTGGATCATAGGGATAGAGGAAGGATAAGAATCCCAAGACAATATTATTGATCAGATCATCAACAAGATAATACAAGAAAATTTTCCCAAACTGAAAAAAGACAAACCTATACAAATACAAGAAGCACATAGAGAACACCAAACAGACAGGACCAAAAAAGAAATTCCCCATGCCATTTAATTGTTAAAACACTATATGCTCAAAATAAAGACAAAGTACTGAAAGCCACAAGAGAAAAACAACAAGTCACACATAAGGGGAAACCCATCAGAATAACAGCAAACTTCTCAGTGCAAACTATGAAAGCTAGAATATGGACCAAAGTATTCCCGCTGCTAAATGACTTTAGATGCCAACCCAGATTACTATACCCAGCAAAAATGTCAATTGTAGTTGAAGGAGAAAGAAAAAAATATTTCATGGCATAAACAAGATGAAAGAATACATGTCAAAAAAACCAACACTTCATAAAATACTAGGAGCAATTCAAAGAATAGAGGAAAGGAACAACTATCCCCAAGCAACTAAAGAAACTAATAAAAGCATAACAGCATAAATACAAACCTAGACCAAAAGTACAAACAAAGAATAAACTGAAAGGAAGCAACACACATCTCTCAATAATGACCTTAAATATTAATGGTCTAAACTCCCCAATCAAAAGACATAGACTGGGAGAATGGATTAGGAAACAGAATCCATCTATATGCTGCCTACAAGAAACCCATCTCATCCTCAAGGATAGTCACCAACTCAAAGTGAAAGGATGGAAAAAAAAAAAACAACATTCTAAGCAAATGGTACCAAAATAAAAGCAGGAGTTGCTATTCTAATATCAGACAAAATAGACCTCACAGTAAAGTCAATGAGAAGAGACAAAGAGGGCCATTACATCCTTATCAAAGGAAAATTAACCAGGAAGACTCCACACTCCTAAATGTTTATGCACCAAACCCGGGTGCACCAAACTACATAAACACAATTCTGCAGATCCTCAAGACACAGATTAATCCCAGCAAACTAATAGTGGGAGATGTCAGTACCCCACTGAGTCCCTTGGATAGATCAACTGGGCAAAAAATAAACAGAGAGGCATTGGAACTGAACAATAAAATACAACAAATGGACCTCACAGACATCTAAAAATATTCCACCCAAATACCAGAGAATATACTTTCTACTCACCACCCTATAGAACACTCTCCAAAATCAACCAAATACTGGGACATAAAAGAAAGCTCAACAAATACAAAAGGATTGAAGTAATTTCATGCATTCTATCAGACCGAGGTGCAATAAAGCTCAATGTTAATACCAGAAAATGCCCAACTAGCTACAAGAACACATGGAGACTAAACAATACAATCCTTGAAAGGGTCAGGGAAGAAATAAAGAATGAAATAAAATTATTCATGGAACTAAACGAAAAAGACAATACAACACAAGAAAACGTATAGGATACTTTAAAAGCAATACAGGGAGGATTACCTTGACAGACTTCAAGTGCTATAGACACAAAGAAAGCCTGGTACTGACACAAAAACAGACCCATTGACCAATGAAACAAAATTGAAGATCCAAACTTGAGCTCATATTAGAAGGTCATGAAACTAACATGAGTCATCACATACACACATGTACATCTATATGGAGGAAAGATATCATCTTCAGTAAATGTTGCTGGCAAAATTGGATCACCATATGTAGAACAAAATTAAACCCCTACCTCTTACCCTGTACAAAAATCAACTCCAAGTGGATCAGAAACTTCAAAGTGAAGCCCAAAACTCTGAAGGTGATAGAAGAAAAAGTTGGTAGCAATCTACAAGACATAGGAGTAAGAAAAGACTTTCTAAATCAAACAGCAGCTGTGCAGGAAATAAGGTTAACAGCTGACAAGTGGGACCTCATCAAACTCCAAAGCTTCTGTACAGCAAAAGAATCACGTAAGTAAAGAGAAAAGTGGGAGGAAAGCTTCACCACTGATACATCTGAGAGTGCATTAATATCCAGAATCTATAAACTACTCAAAAACAAAGAAGAAAACAAATGACTCACTCAAAAGATGGAGTAAAGAGCTGAACAGAGACTTCACCAGGAAACAAGTAAAAATGGCTGAGAAACATCTTAAAAAGTGCTCAACATTGTTAATAATTAAGGAAATTCAAATTAAAATCACTCTAAGATATATCACTCTGATAAGACTGTCTAAGATCAAGAAAACAAAAGACACCAAATGCTGGAGAGGTTGTGAGGAATGGGAAACACTCATCCATTGCTGGTGGAATGTAAACCCGTACAACCACTGTGGAAAGCAGTGTGAAGAACCCTTAAGACTCAAAATGAGCCTACCACCTGACCCAGCTATATCACTCCTGGGTATATATACCCACAAGACTCAACCTACTGCAAAGATACATGCACATCTACATTTATAACAGCTCTTTTCACATTAGTGAAGAGCTGGAACCAACCCAAATGCCCCTCAACTGAGGAATGGATAATAAAAATGTGGGACATCTACACAATGGATTTCTATGCAGTGGTAAAGAAAGATGACATCATGAACTTTGCAGGTAAATGGATATAGCTTGAAACCATTATGCTAAGTGAAGTAACACAGTCCCCCCCAAAACAAACAGGGAATGGTTTCCTTCATTTGTGGATGCTAACACCAAATCCCCCAATTGGAAGGCAAGCTGAGGGACATTATTTTTATATTTCTTTTTATCTGAAAGCAACTGTGATGTTATAATTTGGGTCTCTTAATGAGCCCTAGAATTAACTTACCACTTACTTTCAGAGATGGTAATTAATGTATATTGGCAGAAGGCATATATTCATATTTTAGAGTTAATATAAAATTAAAGGAAAAAATGTAAACTCTTAAATATATATCAGAGTTAACCTCCAGTTTATTCCTGGAGGACATATGTCTGGTACATATATGACATTTTTATAAGCATATTTTAGAGCAATAAAATTGGGAAGGAACCCACAACAATATAAGGATGGAGTCAAAGAATGGACTGATATAGTTAAATTCTGCCCCAAACAATAAACCTTTGCAGAGAAAAACTTTAAAAAGACTGAGAGAAAGATGCAGGACATGTATGGCAGAATTTGTGAACTAGGGTGGGTAGGGGGAAGGGAAAGGGGAATATGTCTAAGTTGAACTGAAAAATGATGTCTGAAATACACAAAACATCAATAAAATATTATATTAATAAAAAATAAAAACAATGCTGTAAGAGAAAATATCAAAAGCAACTAACAAAATAATGAGAATAATGGTTAAGGGCTTATATCTCCTTATTTCATAACTTGCTACAAATTTAGAGTAAGTAGGTGGTATGCTTTGGAAGAAATGTTAGGGAGGTAGACATATACCAGAAAACAAATTAATCTATATAAGCATAATAAAATTACTTATAAAAGAAAGAAAAGAATTTAAAAATAAAGATGAGTTAAGCTTGTGTGGTGTGAAAACACAGAGGGAAATGTATCAGCACAAAAATCTCATGAAATAAAGCCATAAAGTATCTGAACATGAGAGCATGTGTATAAATGAAGCATATATGGGAAGAAATACAGTGCAGAACAGGAGAAACCTCACTTCAAGTTGGTGGTCAGGGTACTCCAAGAGGCTCCCAAAATAAGACAGGTTATTTTCACAGCCTGTAATTTTCTCTCAGAATTTGTAGATAAAACCCTATTGCTGAAGACAAGACATATTTTGGACACAGGACTTGAAGTATTGGAGTTGGAACTGACCTGGAAGTCTTCCTTCTGTAAACTAGTTCTCAAAGCTCTTGAGGATATGATGCAAGCTGCTAAGAGAGAAAATCAATCATCCAAACACAGCTTGAAAGCCTGATAATCAGAGCAATGACTAGCAAAACAAACTATAGAATGACATATTTATCTTGAGGATAATCAATAGTTATCTAATTGTTTTTAAAGCTCTGTCAATTGGAGGGAAATCATGGATGACAATGTAAACATAACCAAATATATATGGCTGGAGAGGTCATAGATTATAAAGAAAACCCTATCTTTGCCATACCTCTAGACAAATAAAATTTCTTACCTAATGCTAAATATAGATCCTTATATTTACAGACAAGTGTGCCATCAAAGAAGCTGCTTTTACAAAAGATGGAGGCTATTACCAAGTCCTACAACTGGTTGCACACAGAGAATATGTGTCTGAGAGATGCCCATCTACAGTGGAACTGCTACACTGAAGCAGGACAGGAGGTAGAGGGACTACTAATGCACCCCTCAACTTTTACCTGTGAAGTTTCCTCATACAACACAGTGTAATACACACAGAAGGTCACAATTGGCCAAGGTACAGAGAATAAGAGACTGTAGAGTACATGTCCCTGGATAGGAATCTGATATTAAAACTTGCCCATGCAAGGTTCAGGGACCATTGTGGAAGAAGGGCCAGAAAGATTGTAAGAGCCATGGCTAGTGCATGAGCATAAAGAAACAGAGACTTCAGGCATGTAAAAACTTGTTCATATGAGCTTGGAGCAATGGTGACAGGATGTACAATAATTGCCATAATTCGTTCAGATTAAAAAAAAAAAAAACTAGCACATGACTGCAGAAATGGGCAGCAGGCTCCAACCTTTAGGCAAGGAACTATTGGAAATTCATTCCTGCTGGGTGAGGGAAAGTTGATTTTTTTTTTTTGGGTCTTTTCAAGACAGGGTCTCCCTGCAGCCCCAGCTGTCCTGGAACTCACTCTGTAGACTAGGCTGGCCTTGAACTCACAAAGATCTGACTGCCTCTGCCTCCCGAGTGCTAGGAATAAAAGCGTATGCCACCACGCCCGGAGGAAAGTTGATCTTTAAGGGAGCGATTCTAGATAAGCTTAGATTCCAGTGGAAGAACTTGCATTAAAGGATAGCTAAGTACAAATGGTTGACAAGGTGGGTCTTAACATACAATGCAAATTACATGAAATACAGACGGGGGGGGGCAAGGAGTTACAGATGTGGAAGAGTATCTAAATATGATTAAAATTTATTGTATGAAATGCAGAAAAGCTCAATAAATCTATTCATTAAAAATACAACTAGCCAGGCCTGGTGGCTCAGGCCTTTAATCCCAGCACTTGAGAGGCAGAGGTAGGCAGATACCTATGAGTTCAAGGCCAGCCTGGTCTACAGAGTGAGTCCCAGGCCAGCTAGGACTAAAGGGAGACCCTGTCTCAAAAAAGTACCAAAAAATACAACTATGTACAATGTTTTCAGCAAATGATTCTGGAATAATAACTGGACATTCAGATGCAAAATAAAAGTTACCATAGACAAAGATCAATTAAATCCTTGGAATATACCACAAACTTAAATGGACAAATGGAAAACTGAAAAACTTCTAGGAGAAAACATGAGAAAAACGAGTTTGGCAATAATACCAAAGCATCATTCCCAAAAGAAAAATTAGTAGCTGAGACTTCTTTTTAAAGGCAAAAGATTTGTATGAACTGAAGAGAAACCAGAGTATTAGATCCTAGAGCCAAATCTTTATTTGTAAAGCAAACTGAGTATGTTTTTTTTCTTTTTTAGTAAATATAATACTTAATGCTACTACAAAAAGGTATTAAAACATACATCAATTGCTATGTCATTTAGGAATGTAAAGTAATATTTCTTTTTAACTGCATGCAACTCTACTTTTTTTAATTTTTATTTTATTTTATTTATTTCTGTATGTGTATGAATGTACTGTCTGCATGCAGGTCTGTGCACCCGTGTCGTGCAATGCCACGGAGGTCAGAAGAGGGTGTCTGATTCCCCTAGAACTGGAGTTCTCCTGGAATTGGAGTTACAGACGGTTCTCAGCCACCATGTGGGTGCTGGGGATCGAACCCGGATCCTCTGCAAGAGCAGTTGGTGCTCTTAACCGCTAGGCTATCTCTCCATCCTGCTACTCTACTGTTAAAATGTGAGTTCAAGGCCAGCCTGATCCACAGAGTGAGTTCCAGGCCATCTCAAAAAGACCAAAAACTAATGTGAAACCCTAAGCATGTTTTGGAATTAACTTATAGTATATTTTCAGACGTCAAAAAAAATAAAGTAAGAATTCTCTGAGAAAGAAACACAGAATTTTTTAAAGCCAAATATAGGAAGAAGATAATTACAAAAGGCATATACAATAAAGTGCTTATATCTAAAATGAAGGAAAAACACAGGATAACAATTATAACAAATAACTGAGGGATGATTGGGTTAGAAACATTTGAACCACTTCACCATAAAAAGATACATTGAGTGTTAACAACCTAAGGTTGTGGGAAGTTCAACAAGTCTACCATTCTACAGAAAACACCCAAAGAGCAAACAGAACTGCCTGAATTAGCATTATAGGAACTCTAGAAAAATAGTCAACATTGAGTAGGAGATGGGAACACATGACTATAACTCCAACATCTGAGAGTTCAAGTCCAGCCTGGGGTATAGAGTATGACTCTCTCTCAAAAAATAGGTGAACAAAAAAGTCATTTTCCATTTCTGAAAGTGGTCAAAGATTTCTGTCAGCCAAATCAATGCAATGACCATAACCAGCAAGTATACAAAAATGAGGAAGCTTTGTAGAAATTTGATTTGGCTTTATTACACTTTCCTTTACAGCTCAGTGGCAATTTTGAATTTTCCAACCCAGAGTACATGAGAAAGACCCTGTTCTCAGGCCCTAGAAGGAGCAAAACAGAAATGGCTCTTAATGATTTGTGTTTGTATTCACTGAACCTGGAACCTGCCTGAAATCACATGACTGTTCTCATGACAGCTTAACTTGTGATGTACTCAGGACAGCCTCACCTGTTCACCTGTCACTCCTCTCATCAGCCCTCTCAGACACCATAACACAGCTGAAGAGCTTGCTGCCACCTGGGATGAAGGATTACAGTGTAAGTGGAAAAGGTTTACCAGAGCTTTGGTAAGAAAATCTGTGGGAAGTTTTGTTTTGTTTTGTTTGTGGTAAGGAGGTTGAGCATCTAGAAGTATAGAATTTCTTAGAATGCCATGCATATATGCCCTTACAATGCATGGCATATGCTTGGAAATATAACTGAGAAGACCCTGAATTGTTGTCTACGGCTGATTTATACTATCAGTGTAAGGAGGAAGTGAAGGGTAAGGTGGAGTTACAAATGGTTTGCCTGTCTATGCATTGAAATAGTCCTGTGACACTGGATTTAGCTGAAAAAAAGTAAGAGAGGGTTTCTATAGTGTTTGATTTTCTTGATTGTGTGGTGTTTTGTTATTATTCAGTGAAAAATATTTTATGACTTCCTATGTGATTACTGTTTTTTATATATGAGATGTTCAGAGATGTTTAATTTGAAAATATAATATTTACTTGCTAACTTACATTTCATAGTTTCTGATTAAATACTACTGAAGACAGAAAATATAACATTCTGTGCTTTAATCCTCTGAAATATACTGGGAGATGTTTCAATGCTTGTTCTAGAATATATGCACAAGCATATGAGTTAATAATTATAGTACTATGTAGAATAATATACACATCTTAGAACTGGACAAATAAGTTAAAGGATACTGAGTGAGAGCACTGAAGGCTCTTATGTTCAAGTGAGAGCATAGACATAAGACATGGTATAAAACCAAAATGATCCATGAGGTAATAGATTAGAGATGATTACATCAGCATGCATTCATGTTTAGCTTCATACAAATATGTTTACAAAAACATGTAGAGATATGAATACACATGAACTAGTTTCCTTGCTGGGATAGTTTCTCTTCTGTCAATAAGGTCATGAAACTAACATGAGTCATCACATACATACATGTACATCTATATATATACATATGTACTTAAACATACACATATACACAGTTCACCTGGCACCCTGTTTTGGTTTCTATTATTCTCCACTAGCATCACTAATAATTAAGGAAATGCAAATTAAAACCACTCTAAAATATCATCCCACTCTAATAAGACTGGCTAAGATCAGGAAAACAAATGATACCAAATGCTGGAGAGGTTGTGGGGAAAGGGGAACAATCATCCACTGCTGGAGGGAATGTAAACTTGTACAAGAACTATGGAAAACAGTATGGAGAATTCTGAAAAGATTCAAAATGAGCTTAACACCTGACCCAGCCAGACCACTCCTAAGTATATACCCACAAGACTCATTCTACCGCAGAGATACATGCATAGCCATGTTCAATGCAGCTCTCTTCACTATAGTGAAGACCTAGAACCAACCCAAATGCCTCTCAACCAATGAGTGGATAGAGAAAATATGTTTCATCTACACAATGGAGTTCTATGCAGTTGTAAAGAAAGATGGCATCATGAACTTGGCAGGTAAATGGATGGAATTAGAAGATATTATTCTAAGTGAAGTAACACAGTCCCAGAAAAGCAAATGATGAATGGTATTCCTCATTTGTGGATGCTAGCCCCAAGTACTGAGTTGTAGGGCAAACTCAGCAGCATCAATGTTATATACCCCTTTACCTGAAAGCAACTGTGCTCTTATAATGTAAATCCCTTAACAGGCTCTAGAATTAACCCACCACTTATTTCGAGACTTTGAAATCTTGGTATATGGGCAGAGGATATGTAGGCATATTTTAGAGTACTATAAATTTAAAAAGGAAAAATGTGAATCCTGAAATATGATATGGAAATGACAGTTTGTGTACAAATGATATAATCTCCATATAGGATATATACATATATATATATATATATATATCCATATGTTGAAGCAATACAGATTGGAGGGAACTACAATAGCAGAGGAACTGGGACAAGGAACCAACTGAAGTAGTAAAATTTCCCCCAAGAACAATAATCCCCTGCACTGAAAAGAATCAGAAAAAGATACAGGTCAGGAATGGCAGGGTGAGTGAACTCGGGTGGCGTGGGGGAGCATGGAAGGGGAGGTGAGTCTAGATTGAAATGAGAAACTATGTATGAAATGCACAAAACTTCAATAAAAAATGTTTTTAAAAATCCTGAGAATATGGGCTTTAGAAATGTGGCATATTCTAGGGAAGGAAATAGAAAGACACGAGATGAAGCTGGAGTTTCAACTCTCCCAGATAATAAGAAAGTGTACCCAACAAACCAATAAAAGTTCCACATGGTGATGCAAATGAGTCACAGAAGCCGAAAGAAAGGTTTTCAAAATGAAGAGTATTCAAGTATCAGTGTAAGTGAACTACTTTTGTGTTATAGCCCTAATTTAAATAAATCCACATGAGTTCAAATTGATATAAATGACTGATGAAACAAACAAATATAGGGAAGATATCTCAATAAGAGGAGTATTATGCATACTCCTTATGTATGAGTTTTGGATAGTAATTGCTTTTTTTAAAGAACTAAATGTATGAGACAAGACTTATGTTACAGGGCAGAGATCTGATGGATGCCGCCTGTGCAAGATGATCAGGAAAAGAACCAATAGTGGGAAATCAAATTAATAAAGAATCTTGATATGATGACATTGCTGGGCCTCTTTATCTTTGTGATTTTTCCTTCCAAACACCTATGACCCCATTTGAACAAACAAGGAAATGTACACAATTCCCAACAGAGTGATATTCTCGGAGTAACATACCTCACTAACATTCCTCCATTAAGGACATCACAAACAAGGAAATACTGGAAAATGTGATAACTGTGAGCCTTCCTAGAGAGATATGCAACAAATTGTCATGTGGTGATTAACTAAGATTCTGAACAGGGTTTTGGCACTAGATTTTTTTAAAAAAGAAAGTTCAAATAAGAATTGGATAAAACTCTTTTTAGATTAACAATTATATTGCACTGATATATGATATTAGCAATAGTTCTACTGGCTAGAGTGATGTTTCTGACAGTAAAATGTCTTCTCTGGAAGCAGGAGGACCTGAAATTGGATTCCCAGCACCCACATTTTAAAAAGCCAGAGGTAAAAGTTCAGGAGAGCCAGCAGGGCTGGTAACCCTGGGGCTACAAGGGCAAGCAGGGGCACCTGGAGAGCTTGTGATCACCCAGTTTAGATAATCTTTAACTTTTGGGTTCCATGAGAGATCCTGCACACACACACACACACACACACACACACAGACATAAGTAAGTTTGAGTTATATGGAAATAGTCTACAGTAAACAGCACAATTTTTATGAAAATCTATAACTGTCTTAAAAATAAAGTTCATGGGGCTGGAGAGATGGCCTACCAGTTAAGAGCGCCGACCGCTCTTGCAGAGGACCCGGGTTCGATCCCCAGCACCCACAAGGCAGCTGAGAATCGTCTTTAACTCCAGTTCCAGGGGAATGCGACGCCCTCTTCTGACCTCTGAGGCATTGCACGACACGAGTGCACAGACCTACATGCAGACAGTATGTTCATAAACATACAGAAATAAAAAAATAAAAATAAAAAATAAAATAAAACTGAGTTATCATGTACTTCATTGAGACGTTAAAAAAATTGAAAAAAAAGTTCATTTAAAATATACACAATTCTTCCTTGTCCATAAATACATATTTACACAATTTTCTTTTAGTGAATCTAAGCATAGCAAGAGCTCCTAACCACAGAGAAATACAGGTAAGGGAGGGGAAATATATAAAAGTGTCATCCATATAAAAGGTAATTATCCAATGAGTATTTCCATGCCTGAGTTAAATGGTCATAGCCATGCTGTGAATTTTTAGGGCTAAAGACTCCTCATTATAAATAAAACTTAAACAGAGAGAGAGAGAGAGAGAGAGAGAGAGAGAGAGAGAGAGAGATTGTTCATGATTAGGAGCTGTCTTTTTCTCCTACCTCTCCATGGGTGGTGGGTACCACAGAAATAACAAGGCTTTTAGAATTTCTAAACAGATTGCTAAACAGCTATTGTCATGACCTTTTGTCCCTCTTCATTTCCCTGTGAAAACTAATGCCTCCCTTTCTGTTCTGCTGCTCACACTGCGTGTTCATACAATTTTCTCAGAGTCTGATGACTCCAGAAGCCTCAAGACCCATAATTGACCCAGTGAAACAAAGCACCATCTTGACTAGTCAAGCTGAACAGTGCTGCATGACCTGTGATGAGCCACTATACTACCTCAGCAGTGGTTCTCAGATGCTAAGATATTTCTATCGCCCTATGTTATCATCTGTGCCTTAAACATAGTCATTCTTCATAAATGTGTATGAAGAGAAGACAGGATGCAAAAATTCTTTTACCTGTATATGCAATAGTTTATGTATAAATTGGCTAGGTACATTCCAAATAGGCAAGACATGTTTTAAACAATAAAAAGAAATTCTTACTCCAGTTATAATTTCAAAAACAAAAATGTTGAATTCACCATGAAATTATAAACTGAAAAATCAGTTAATAACTGAAAACAATTGGACAAAGAAAATATGAGTAAAAGTACTGGAATTATAACCATATATGAAAAGAAATAGCTCCAAGTATAGCTTTAAGAACTATTTTGAATTGGCAACTAGTCTCATAATAACTAGAAAAATAGAAAATATGAGATGTCAGCCAAAGGTGATAAAACAGAAATGTAAAATAAACAAGAGAAAAATTTAAAAAAGCTTTACTTCTAAAAGGAAGTATGTATGAGAGAGAGAGAGAGAGAGAGAGAGAGAGAGAGAGAGAATGTATATACTTGTGAGAGAAAGAGTGTGGAAGAGAGAGAGTATGTGTGTGAGAGAGAATCCATATATATGAGATAAAGACAAAGATAGAGGACTAGTATATGCATGGAGATAAGGAACATTACCAAGTAGTCTACAGATACAAAAGGGGAGTTTAAGATAAGTTGAAGCTAAGATTCTGCCAATGTAGAAGAAATCAACAAACTCCTCTTAAAAGTAAAATTATACAAAGCACACACAAAGAAGCAGAAAAATTAAAGTAGTCTCCAAAATTTATGGTGCAAGAATTAAATGCAACAACTTTGAAGGCTGTCAAACAGTTATGAATACAAACCATCATTTATCCTATGCAGAGCACATGTAGTTATCTGTATAAGACTACTGAAAGTCCATGTCTGTAAACCTTATTCACAATGTTAATAGTAGCTCAATTTTAAAATGAAAATGTATTATTTGAAAAGAAATTGATCTAGTAAGGGAATAGTGATTTTAAATTATATATAATTTGAAAAAAATAAAAAGAGAAAAGCCAGGTGTGGTGGCGCATGCCTTTAATCCTAGCACTTGGGAGGCAGAGGCAAGCGGATCATTGTAAATTCAAGACCAGCTTGGTCTACAGAGCGAGTTCCAGGCCAGCTGGGGCTACATGGAGACCCTGTCTAGAAAAGACCAAAATAAATAAATAAATAAATAAATAAATAAATAAATAAATAATATATTATTTGAAACAGTAATAATACAAAAAATAAATACAATCCCTCTGATCATGTAAGAAAATGGGTCAATTTGAAAACTGTTATGTGAATTGAAAGAATCAAAAACTATATTCTGAATGAAGTCCTGGGAATAAATCTGAAAGTGAAGGTCAAGGGGAAAAATGAATGAGACTGAAGTGGGGATAGAAGAGGGTTTTGACAGCACTTTTTCTCCACAAAAATGTACTGCATATTCATCAAGCTGAACACGTTTCCTTTATTTTATTATCTACAAACTGTAGCTCTTTAATAAATTTTGATTAATGTTTCTCTTTTCTAAAGAGTTATAAACCATTTAACCAAAATTTCACTTAGACTCACAGAGCCCCAGAACTCATTAATTCATCTTCTTTTAAAATCACCTAAATTCATTGAGAATGCCTTTTGAAATATGTTTTTTTTATTCACATCATTATTTCAAACCTCAATAAATATACTTCCAAAACATCCTTACCATGTTTAGGGCTACATCAAGATCTTCCCTGTCATTAGGTCCTGGTGATCTGACAATTTTTAGAAAAATCATCTTCTATACAAACATTTTAAAATAGTATTTCAAAAAATCCCCAAGCATAGCAAGCTAACAATATCTAATCAGCAGGTGTTCTATGACTTTCCTTCTGAGTCATTTCTTCTCTATGTTGTTGAAACTCTATGTTATTAAAACAACTGATAGATTTAATAAATGAAAATGATTTCAACATTGAATGGCTCTTCAGTTACTTTGCTTAAAAATTTTGTGCTTTTACTTTCACTTATTCCTTCAGTAAATCTGCATGTACTCTTTCTTACCTTTCACTGGAAAACTACCTAAAAGAAATTATATAACTTCCTCAAACTACACAGCTGAAAATTTTCATAGCAAAAGTTATAATTCCAAAAGTTCAATTTCTAGGCCAGGTCCTCTGCATGTAAGTCCTACCCTACATAGAACACTATGCAAAGTCAATTTGATCTTTAATTCAGCAGCAGGTATCGTTCATTTAAAAGCAGAGTAAGTGGCAGACAGTAGCAAGAGCTTACTCTCCTGACCCATATTGCCAGGGACCAAATTTCACGATCTTAAACTGGAAGAGTTAATCTAATCTATTTTTGCCTCAACTTTTGAACCTACTGTTATTTTTGTGTGTGTAAATATATAGAAGATTCCTTCATTTCTTCCTTTCTTCCCTCCTCTCTTTCTGTCCATCTGTTAGATTAAGGGTCTTACTGTGTAGCCCTCACAACCCTGAAAGTCACTATTTCACTGTCTTCATACTTGTGGCAATCTTCCTGCTACTGCCTACTGAGTTCAAAGATTACAAGCATGCAGCCTCTCTATTTTTAATATAAGCTCTTCTGTGGAGTTTGACTGCACACCTCAAAGTGGCAGTGACATTTCTAGGTAATGTATTATTCTCTACTTCCTGACTGGTTCTACCCTTTTCTTACCCCAATCTCCTTCTTTGTTTTATACATCACTAAGCTAGTAACATATTTAAGACTGCAATTTTCCATGCAATCTATTTAATTTATTACTTAAGCAAGCTTGAACAAATTTCTTCTACGAATATTATCATTTTATCTGTAAAATGGGTACTTTATGTCAACTTCAACCCAATAAATTGTGTTAACGAGCATTGTCAAATTAATAAGTGAAGGTGCTTTTAAAATGCATGGTTCTTGTACATATGAACAACCATTGGTGTAATTTCATATGACTAAGGTACCAGGAGCCTACATGAATCTGTTTCCTTATGGCCATGCACTTCTTTTCCTGGCTCTGAGAGCCTTTCCTCTCCCTTTTCTACAATAATTCCTGAACTCTGAGTGTGTGGAGTTTAATACAGTATTCCTGTCCAGGAACTCACATTCTGCAGATTCTTATACTCTACACTTTGGCTATACAAATGGTTTCTTGTGTTTATCACACTCTGTTGTTCAAGGAAGCTCCCCATGCAAACAACCTCAATTTTAGACAAAAACCCAGAATAGAATTTGGGAAAAGGACAGTAGGCTGTAAACTTAGCCAAAGATCTTGGCAGCTGATTACTGTTGGATGAGAGGGAGTTTATATGGTTTTTTTGTTGTTGTTTTTTTTTTTTGCCTTTTCAAGACAAGGTCTTCCTGTAGCCCCAGCTGTCCTGGAACTCACTCTATAGACCAGGCTGGCCTTGAACTCACAAAGATCCACCTTCCTCTGCCTCCCAAGTGCTAGGATTAAAGGCGTGCACCACCACGCCCGGCAAGGAGTTTATATTTTTTTTTAATCTTCTATCTCACTTTAAACAATATTTTTATTATAGTTTTATGCATTTGCTAAAACAGTTCTTAATAAATTTAGACTTCTGTCCCCATCCACGCCCCTCCAAATCCCCTTCCTGGACCACCAGATTTCATGCATAAATGTTAAGTACTTTCCAGTCAGGTATTGGCACCCAAATGATCTTTGGTACAAATTCATCCAGTAAAGTCTAGTCAGCCTACCTAAAGATCATAAAGAAGCTCTACACCCCATCATCCAGCAGTAATCAGATGCCGATAGTTCGTGGGTTAGGGTTGGGGCCTGCTAACCACTTCCCTCATTCTACGCTGGGTTTCTGTCTTACTGAGTTAGCACGGGTCTCGAGAATGCTGCTACCATTACTGCACATTCATACACGCAAGTTTTCAGTGGGCTAAAAGCCTTGTTTCCTTATCCGCATGCACCAACCACGGCTCTTATAATCTTTCTGACACCCTCTTTTGCAATGATCCCTGAGTCATGGGTGGGTGCGTTTTTATATACAAGTTCTATCCAGGGACATGAACTCTGTCAAAGCTTACTCTCTAAAACTTAGACAGTTGTAGCCTTCTGTGTGCATCACAGTTGTTGTATGAGTAAGCTTCAGTGGTGAAAATTAAGGGATGAATTAATATTATGTCCACTCCCTGTTCTGCTATGAGCCTTAGATGTAGAGATTCCATTATAGGTGTGTCACTTAGGACTGTGCATCTCTCAGACACATATTCTCTGTATTGGAACAGTTGTGGAATTCTGCAGTAGCCTCTATCTGTTGAAAAAAGAAGCTTCTTTGATGAGTGGTATATGGTATACTTGTCTGTAAATACAAGGATCCATATTTAGCATAAGGTAAGAAATTTCACTTTTTTTAATACTTTTATTGATGATTTTTGTATTTCGTACATTAGCTTTCAGTCCAATTTAGACACATTCCCCTCTCCCTACCCCCCACCCCACCCCCAGCTCATGCCTTGTGCCATACATGTCTTGCATCTTTCTCTCAGTCTTTCCAAAATTTTTTTACTGTAGAGGCTTATTGTTTGGGGCAGAATTTAACTGTATAAGTCAGTTCTTTGACCTGGTCTTTATGTTCCCTCCCCTTTGTATTGCTACAACATATGCCTATATAACCATCACATATGTATCAAAATTATGACCTCTGAGAAATTTTTCTAGAGATATGAGAGAGATTGGATTTTATCTAGGATCTATGACCTCTCCAGCCATGTGTATTTTGGCTTTATTTATAGTGCCAGCCATAATTTCTCTACTATTGAGAGTGCTTTAAGTCCAAGTAGATAGCTGTCGATTACTCACTAGATAACAGTGCCACTACTTCACCAATAGAGGTATTTTGTTGTGCTAGTCATTATTGTGGTTATTAGGCTTTGAAGCTGGGGCTGGAGTTTTGATTGATTTTCTTACTTAGCAGCTTGCTTAGCATCCTCTACAAGTATGGGAGCTAGTTTTCAGAGAGAAGGCTTTCAGGTCTGTTCCACCTCCAATGCCTCATGTCCTGTGTCTAAAATATGTCCTGTCCTCAGGAATAGAGTTTTACATTCAAGTTCTGAGAGGTAATCAAGGACCCTTAGAATATAGCCTACATTTTGGGGGAAATCTTGTGAATTATTCTGGTCTACAACTAGAAGGGAGGTTTCTCCTGTCTGGTACCATTTTCCTTGTATGGCCTTCAGGTATACACATACACTACTCTTTACATGTGTATGTGCATTTTTCAGTAGAATTGTGTCCATACATTTCCCTCTGGATCTTTGTGCCACCTAAGTTTTATTTATTCTTCCTCTTTCTTCCTGTTTAACCTCCCTTGGCCCTTCTTAGTTTAAGTGTCCCTACTTTCCCCCATATTCCTGTTGATAATACCTGTCTCCTAGTATTGCATCTCTCTTGTATTCCTTCCCCTTTTTATCCCATGATTCCTTATATGTCCTTCCCTCTTTCCTTCACGCCTCCATTTTCTCCATTTTCCCCTTAGCCAGAAAGAGAAGAGCAAGAAGAAATTGATACTGTTTAAGGAAGAGACTTTAGACAGGCTGACTAGATCCCTAGATCCCGGTGGATAAACTTGCACTGAGGGATATCTGGACACACTAACTTGACTCAGTAGGCCTTAACATTATATTAGAGAATGCATGAAATCTGGTGAGGGGGAAATAGCAGGGTAAAGTTGGGGAAAGTAGTATAAAAGTGATTAAGATGTTTTGTATGAAATACACAACAATTCAGTAAAAAAATATATAAAACATTAGCAGAGTTGGAGAGATGGCTCTGCAGTTAAGAGCACTGGTTGCTCTTGCAGATATGGATTCAATTCCCAACACCCATATGGAGGCTAACAAGAGTCTGTAACTACAGTGACATATATTCAGGCAATACCTCATATACATAAAATAAAATATAAATAAAAATATAATAATAATAAAACACAATGCCTCACATGTTTTCCAACAGTTGGGAGGTGTTCTTTAAGACTCAGTAAAAGTCAATGTGAACCATCCAGTTGTCTTCAGAGCCTTTGCAAATTCATTCTTTGCTGGAACTTTGACAATGTGTGTGTGCTATTTCCTTCTCTTTTTCATTCTTTTTCTCAAATTGATTGATACACCAAAGAAACTTCCAAGACTTATTGTCTTTCTTTCAGTAGTATCTTCTCTGCAAAGAAGCATGTTATTAAAATCAAACTGGTGCCAGGTGTCATAGTCCAGGCTTTTAACTCCAGAGGCTTGGAGACAGAGGCAGGAGCATCTCTGTGAGATAGAGGCCAGCCTGGTCTACCTCTCAAGTTCCAGGCCAGCTGGAGCTACAGGGAAGCTCTGTCTCAACAAACAAAATAAAACTAAACACACACACACACACACACACACACACACACACACACACACAACTGGCAAAATGCTAAGAGACAATAGATTGTGATTTTATACTTTATAGAAAATACAGAAATATGTCAAAGTAAAATGTGTAAAGTATGTATCTTAAATGACTAATTATTAATTAATATGCTATTGAGAATTCATTAAATTAAGAATTCTGTGGGATAGAGGGATGGCTCAGCTGTTAAAAGCACTGGCTATTCTTGCACAGGACCCAGATTTGATTCACAGCACCCACATGGCAGCTAACAACCATATATAACTCCAGTTCCAGGGGATACAAAACACTTTTCTTATCTCTGTTGGCATTGCCTGGCATGGATGCACTTTCATACATGCAGACAATACATTCATATGCATCCAATTAATTAATTAATTAATGGTGGATTAAATAATTAATTAATGGTGGATTTGTGTGAAGTCATTGATCACATTTTTAAGCTTGGTGCCCTGCAGACAGCATAGATTGCACCAAGAATTATGACATGAGATTCATAGAAATATGTTCCCCATATTCCTTCTTTGACACATGCAAAACAAGGATGTAATAGAGGGAAGAGCTCATACCTTGGACTGAAATTATCACTAAACACTGCATGTTGAGGGAGTGTTCCAGACTTTGAGGACATCAACATAAACAGGCAAAGTTTCTGCTAGTGATACGTTCAAGTTCTAATATGTAGAAGAAATTCTTACACAAATGAAATTTATTTATTTGGTTTAATGTGCATTCTAATCTGCTATAAATTTATAAAACATCACAGTGATATTTGGAAGGAAATTCGGAAAATGGTTAAAGTAGAAAACCCACTTTTGAAATCCATATATTTTATTTCTTTAATACTTGCTAAGGCTAATTAAACTATAAATATATAGCATATTGGACATGTATTCAACTTGTAAGGATTGCCTAACACACTGTACTTGAGTATTACATGTTATGTTTGCAAATTTTGAATTATCACATGACCTCTCAAAGGATCTCAGGTTGTTACACTTAAGATTAATGAGGCATTAGATAGCCATTAAGAACCTATTCAAGAATATGCATTTAATTAAAATGAATTATGTATATGAGATAATACCATTAAACCTTTTTAATTTAGAGAGATAAATCACAGCTATTTCACTCCTGAGAAGGGTCCTAACATTGGTAAATTGAATATTGATGCTACAATTCCCAAATAATTAATGCTGGTCAGATTTATCTATTATAGGTGTATCCTGAGACTTTTTCTACCTGAGAAAATTAAGTATTTCTTTTGACTTGAACTATGTGTATGCTGTTTGAACATGTAATGAGATACAAAAAAGCAACAAGATAGCACTTAGAATAATCTCTGAATACAAAGCAACTCCTAACATCAATTATAAAGGAAATACTGACTAGCCACATCCTTAACTTATGCATCAGTATTGGTGACTCCTCTTCCATCTGAAGGTTTACTTAAACACAAACACTATTCATATGCTACACACTAAGCGTCTATTGACTTTGTGATGCTCCCAGTGATTTTTTTTCTGCCCAAGGGAAATGATGTCAGTATTTTAATTCTAACAAGCTCACTTTCAGAACAGTGTAATCCATCTGATGGCTACTTAAAACCCAAATGAACAAAGGTTGCCATCTTTCTTCTAAGCCTCATACCAGGAAGCCTTCTGTCTCTATATAATGGGTCAGTAGAGCAAACTTTAAGTGTTAAACCACCTTAATGGGGGTATTACCATGATCTTACTTTTATATATGAAGAAACAAACATTTATGAGTTTGAATAATGTGGCTAAGATAATAATAAGTATATGATGAAGCTTAGATTTAAAATATGGAAATTAAACTCAGTATTTCTGAAGGGTCTCCTGTACAAACTATGTATTTCCTTGTATGAAGAAGTCTAAGGAATGCACAGTCTATCTCTTTTGTTGCTTACTATTCATGCTAAGTGAATTTAGTAATTTAAATATTGTTACCAATAACAGATCCATTCTAAATCATAATTCTTAGTTCTTTGTCTTCTAAAAAGATTTAAATACTTATAAGAAAATGTGTTTTACAGTAAGGACATATGTGCAAGTCTCTTGAAATACGTGTAGGCACATACTTTAGTCACTTGCATAGTAGGCATCCAAATATAAAGAGGTGAAACTTTGTATGAGTTCTGGGATTTTTATAAAATTAGAATTCTTTCCTAATAGAAAAAGAAGGAAATAATATTTAATTAGAAGTTTCCTTTTAAAAATGGAATCTATTAATTACCCACGGGGAAGTAGTGAAATGTCAAGACTAATGTGATTACAGTTTCCTAAAAACATTTCATTTGTTTTTCAGTCATAGCTATCACAACTGCAGCCATCTGACATCAAGCATAACAATAACTCTAAAAGGCTCCTATCACATGGTTTATGCTGCAGTTCCACCAAGAGTTTCACAGCAGTTTAATCAATAAAGCAGCCCAAGCTGTGAACAATTATAATAAAACACCTTAAGAATGATCCACAATTAAAAGGTAGAGGAGAAAATCACCCTTGATTTAGAAAAACCAATCTGCCACTCAGATTGATAAAGTTCAGTTGAAGTGTTCTGACACTCTCATGGCAGTATCAACAGAAAGATCTCTACTCTTAAATCTAAATTAACTCTGCAAGTTGTACAAGAACAAAGAATGATGAGGATCTAGCTATATTCACAATAGCAATGCTTATTGCCGAACAAGCAAGTTACTATTGAAATTTCACATGGATGTTTACCATAAAAATCTCTATATCAATTTTAACAAGTGCTTTGATGCATATTTCTGAAATATGAAAGCTCTTCAAATGTATACAGAAAACTGATAAACACATGCTTATGATCCATTTAGTGCTGCATGTTTACTTTCAATTTGCTAGACAATACAATTTAATAGCAAAGGTTACATGTTACATGTTCAACACTCTCATATAGTTTACATTTTTGTGATGTTCTATCCTTCAATAAATTTTAAGAGTTAGTGAAGAGGGAGGAAGATATTGGAGTGTGTCTATGTGTAAGTCTAGATTGAGGGTATTACATGTATAAAACCAGTTTACCTTTCAGATTTGCAAAGTAGTTTAGAGATACAGGATGTGTATGAGAAACTAGAAGCATGTGAAGCCACATATTTTAAAGACTTAGGCGGAATGTAAAATAATTTGATTTTTCAAAGTCACAATTTTGAAATTATCTCTGGAATAGTGACAAGAAAAGGTTATGGCAAAATTGTCAAATATTGTATTATTTCAAAGGAGAAGACTTAAAGAGTTGGCTGATTCTCAACTGTCCCTGCTATGGGTAAACAACATCTTTCCCATGTCTATATAAATAAAAAGAAGAACTTGCAATACAAACCTCAAGGTTTTATTTATGCAATAGTTTTTATCTTCATACCTATTCATCAAATTAGCTAAATATCTATTTCATAGATATACTTCCAAATACTTGTTGGCATATACTTATAATATCCCTTGAACATTCAGTGATTGCCTCTATCTTCTTCACCTTCTCTTTGTTTTGGAGTGGTTCTAGAATACTAGAGTAATATCAAGAGTTGAAATTGCCATGGCAGGTGGATCTTTGTGAGTTCAAGGCCAGCCTGGTCTACAGAGCAAGTTCCAGGCCAGCTGGAGCTACAGGGAGACCCTATCTCGAAAAGACCAAAAAATTTTAAAAAAAAGAAATTGCCATGGAAGTATATACACTAAAAGGTAGTGATAGTGGAGTAAAATTCAATGGAAATTCAGTAATAAGAGACATGGCATGTGTAATAAATATGACTGCAGAAACATCACTCAACACTGCTGTGTTGAACCACTTGGATATAAATGCTCAGCTCTCTCAGTAGTGGCATATGATGTTTGGAACATCAGTTTCCTCAGCTACTATGGCATCCAGGTCTGCAAACCATGGTATAAGGCCTAGAAGACATGTGAGGGGGAAAAAGCAGAATTAAGAATATAGGAACAGCTGGGCATGGTGGCACATACCTTTAATCCCAGCACTCAGGAGACAGACGCAGGCAGATCTCTTTAAGATGGAGACCACCCTGGTCTACATAGCAAATTCCAGGCCAGCTGAGATACAGGGGGACCCTGACTCGAAAAACAAAAACAAAAACAAAAACAACAAAAGAATAAAAAAAGCAAAGAAAAGATTATGTGAACAGTGAGTAAAAGGAAAAGTGTTCATTTCTTATTGGTCAATGGATACAATATTTTCTTGTCATGAAAAATATAAGAATGGGAATTGAAAGCTCAATGATGGCCACATTAAGACATTCAGTGAGACATACAAAAGGTCTGTCTGAGCCTGGTTGCAGACTACCTGGTATGTAATGGGCTGGGAGAGTCATAGTCCATTCTAGAAGATACTAACCCAATACTACAGACTAGGTAACTTACAATGAACAAAATTCACTCCTCACATTTCTGAAGTCTGGGAAGTCCCGGATGAAAGGGTCAGTATCTGTCAAGGCCTACTTGCTGTATCATCTTCTAGCAAAAGACAGAAGCATACAACATGGTGAGCAAAAAAGGGTATTGACCTGGTTCTTTTATCAAGAACCTTCTTCTGCAATATGGAGTCTGTTCCTACAATAGTAGGAGTAATCTCTTCATGTCATGCCCCGCCTCTCAAGACATCTACACTACAGATTACATTTCCTACTCTTACTTTTTAAAATTGAGACTCATTTAAATCACTTCAGAATAATTATGTTAGTTGTATAGCAATTAAATATTGATTTAGATTTCATGGGCATTTTTAATCACTTGAAGAAGACTACATGGAACACCAATGGAAATCAGAATGAAGACTCCTCTGTTGGTTTGTGTAGAGGACTGGGCATGAGTTGTGTGTACAATCTGAAAACCACGAAATAGTTAAAGACAACTATCTTGTGTGTCTTCCCTTCTGATAATTTAAGTGAGTGCACCACTTGCAAGCTGCTGAACACATACCTTCTCCAAGATCACCAACAGGTGCTTTGTGGGACTTCGTATGTAAAAAAAAGAGGAATATATGTAAGTTGAAAGGGATGGAAAAAGTTTCTCATTAACAGATCAATGAAGAGGATACTTTTCACAAGAAATATCTTAGAAAATGACCAAGTGTGTTTGAGTACTAGAAATCTCATAGTTGCTTGCAAAGATCTTCATTATAGTATTTATAAAATTTAGTTGTGAATGGGAATGAAGGAGGATGTTAAAGGCCCAGTTGGCTTGGGACAAATTATTGGTTAATATGTAGAGAATAGTTTTTAAGTTCCTTCATCCACTAGGCATATTGGTAGGAAATGGTCTCTAGTGTATTTGTTCATCAGCCAGGGCACTGACAGCTCTTCTGCTCCACTCCTTGTATATGTTCCTGTAATTAACAACCTGGAAAAGCACATGTAGTGTCTCCTGTTTCAAAGAGATTTCTTTTTTGTCCAAAAAAATAAGACAATATCTCTCTGTCTGCAAATATTGGTCTAGTTTGAAGACAGTTCCTTAAAAAAATTTGGGGGCTCTTCAGGCTCAGAGTTCTTTGGCCACAGTGCACATGCTGACATGAACAGCTTCTAACTGGGTACTATGACTGTTCCTCAGGGAAAAAAGATACCAGCATGCAATTCATGCTGCCTGATGACCCATGAGAAATAGTGATTTGTGTCTGACCTAGAAGTCTAATCTGTTCTATCCAAAGTTGTGAATGACGGCAGGCTAACTTTTTAGTTTATAAAATGGGTAAAATCAGGAGCTAGAGAGATGGCTCTGCAGTTAAGAGCACATATCACTCTTCCAAAAAAACAGATTTAGTTCTCAGTAATCACATTGGGTAACTCACAACCAGCTGTGAGACCAGCTTCCGGGGGATCTAAAGCTTCTAGATTTTATGAGCATCTATACTCATGTGCACATACCTACACATAGATACACACGTAGGTGCTTAATTAAAACATTTTAATTAAAATATAAAAAGATTAGTAAAATATAAATCACTCCAAATCATTAAAATGGCAGTGGTTTTATAATAGCCTACAAGAGGCAAAAATCTCTGATATTTTGTGGAAACATCGCATTGATCTAGTTTTCAAGAATATGTATGGCTTAAGTTCAGTCCACTTGACAACAATTTTATAGTTTGAATAAGTGCTTCACAAGGTATATATTTTAAAGGTGTGGCCCCCCAGCCTTGATGTTATGGGCAAGTGGTAGAATCTTTAAGAAATAGGGCTTTGTATAAACTCCAATGGGGGTGGGAGGGCTGTGGGAGTGTGCCAGTGGAGAAGAGAGTATAGAGGTAATTAAGACTCATTGAGATGTTCTCTATGAAATATACAAGAATTAAATAAAAAAGATAAATGATAGTCCAGCAAACAGGCTAACATGCTTGAAAAATATGAAAATTTTAATAAAATTCATGAACTTTTTTTTTTTGGTCTTTTTGAGACAGGGTCTCCCTGTAGCTCCTGATGTTCTGGAACTCACTAGGTAGACCAGGCTGGTCTTGAACTCACAAAGATCTACCTGCCTCTGCCTCCCAAGTGCTAGGATTAAAGGCATGTGCCACCATGCCCGGCTCAAAATTCATAAACTTTTTTAAAAAGAATTAGGGCTTTATAGAAGATCTCATAGGAGACATCTCTCTACCTTCCTCCGTTTCTCATCTTGGTCATAAAGAAAATAGCTTGTTCACCATTCAATCCTACCACAATCTGCCCACAAAGACCCAAAGCAATATTGGTCATTAACCATGAAATGAATGCTTGGAAACTTTCAACCTAAATCAAGTTTTTCCTTTTATATGCTTATCATTGCAAGTCTCTATTACAGTAAGGAACAAGAAGACTAACACAAAATCATCAATACTAATGATAATTGATTGGCTACTAGCATAGCAGCATGAAAGTGGGAAAGCATATTCAAACCAGAATAATTTTAATCGGCATGTAGCTACTTACAATTTCAAAATATGATACTTTACAAAAGACCACAGAGAAATTGAACTGGAACTGACCCAGAAGCCCCTATATGAAGACTACTTCTCATGGTTTCCAAGGATACTATGCAAGTTGGTAAGGAAGAAAACCAATCAATGGTCCAACTGAATTGTGAAGCCTAATAAAGAAGAACTACTACCCCAGAAAACTATTATTATTGGTGTAATCGTGGCCCTTTAATATTGTGGGTATTCAACAGTTATATAATTGGATGAAAACCCCACTTTCACAAATCATGTGTGGTACTATAAGCATAGTCAAATACACATGGATGGAGAGTTCATAGATCCTAGAGAAGCAGCTACATCTGTCATATTTTTATAAAAATATAATTTCATGCTGTATGCTAAATATATATATATATATATATATATATATATATTTACAGATAAGTGTACCTCTCACCAGTCATTAGAGAAGCTTCTTTTTGCAACAGATAGTGAGTATTACAGAGTTTCATACTAGTCAAATGAAGAAAATAAGTGCCCATCAGATGCCTAGCCCCAAGTGACACATTTCTCATGGAACCTCTATACCTAAAGCTCAGGGAACACAGAAGACCATGGGTATAGAGAGTACCAATTCATCTTTTAATTCTTACAAGAAAAGATTCAGCATGTAACAGATGGTAATAAACATAGAATGTCATGACTGACCAAAATGTAAAGAATTAGAGACTATAGAGTAGGTGTCCCTGGATAGGACTCTTAAATTTCTTTTTTACATAAATTTATTTTTATTTTTTTAACAAATCTAGACCTGTGTCCCCCCCCCATTTGCCCACCCCACCAGAGCTCATGCATTCTGCCAAATGTGCTTTTCATCTCTTTCTCAGTCTTTCTCAATATTCTCCATGAGGAAGTTGACTGTTTTGAGCAGAAGTTCACTGTTTCAGTCAGTTCTTTGATGCATTCCTTTCTGATGTTGTTGTTGTTGTTGTTGTTGTTGTTGTTGTTGTTTCCAATATGCATCACTCCCAACTGCTTTGGACAAAAGCTCAGGGGGCCATACCCAAGAAATACTTACAACTAGGTAATTGGCACTAGCATCCACGGATGAGGGATACCATTCGTCGTTTGTTTTTCTGGGACTGTGTTACTTCAGTCAGCATGATGTCCTCTAGCTCCAGCCATTTTCCTGCAAAGCTCATGATGTTGTCTTTCTTTACTGCTGCATAGAACTCCATTGTGTAGATGTACCACATTTTCTATATCCACTCATCAGTTGAGGGGCATTTGGGTTGGTTCCAGCTCCTTGCTATTGTGAAGAGAGCTGAAATAAACATGGTAGATGAGGTTTAATTTAAGAGTCCTTAAATTAAACCTACCCAGGACGCAGAAGAGAAATTAGAAAGATTGTAAGAGCCAGTGGTGGTGCATGATCATAAGGAAACAGAGTCCTCTAGGCTTCTGGGAATTGCTAATATGAACTTAAAGCAAAGGTGACAAAACCCATACAAACTCAAGTCAGACAAAAACCCAGCATGGAACTGGAAAAATGGGTCAGAAGCTCCAAACTAAGATGGGAAACTATTGACAACTGATCCCTGCTGGGTGAAGGGATAGTTGGTCTTCGTTAAGGGAGTGCAGTGAAATAGGCTGACCAGACTCCAGTAGATGGACTCACACCAAGGGACGTTTGAGGACAAAACTTGACATGCTATTCCTTAACGTCTGTGACAAAATGCATAAAATTCAGTGGGGGGGATTATGAAGGCACAGATAGTGGATGCAATTTAAGTTTCATCAAAGTGTTTTTATGAAATGCATAAAAGTTCAATAAAATATTCTTAAAAATAAACCACTTCTTCCTTCCTCTCCCTCTTTCTTCCTCCCTCTTTTTCTTCCTCCGACCCTTTCCTCTTCCCTTCCCTCCTTCTTTCTTTCTTTTTCTCTTCCCTCCCACTTTTCTTGACAACCTTCTTTCCTCTCTCCCTGTTCTCTTCTTTCTCCACCTTCTTCCTTCACCAGAATAAGTCACCAAAAAAGAAGTGGAGACATAAGACTATAAAGAAGAACCAGATAATTTTCCAAACTCAGCCCTATCTCTTTGGTGGATCTGGACAAAAAGCTGTTCCCAGCTTTGCTGATCCTGAGACAAAGACGTTCGCAGTCATTGGCAGCGACTCCTGAGGTCAGAGGCGAAATTCCCAGACACTGCTGACATTTCAGGATAGTGTACCGAGAAACTCCAGGCCTTCAGGACATTCACCTGACAAGAAAACAGTTTAGATACCTTCCCCAATTCCTAGTATGATGTTCTTAATCCCTTGGAGTCCTGAATTCCCAGAATGCTGAGGTGTTTATAAGACATGAGTCCATAATAAATTCACAGACCAAAACAACAACAAACCCCCCTCAGTATAATTGGCGTTTCTCCACATGAAGTCTTATATCTATCCTTACTGCCCCTGTGCTGGTCCAGTGTCAGACACTTGCTAACAGTAACTTCCAGTTTTTATATAGAATATTTCCAGAAAGTGAAGTACTCTTCACTGCTTGAATATAGAGTTTTCAGTTGCCTTGGTTTAGGATCCTCTTCATAACCTTCTCCAAGCTCCACTGCTCCTTTTGGAATATGATTTTAGATTTTATTTATATATTATTATATGTATGAATGCATTGCCAGCATTTAGGTAAGTGGACTTATGTTGTCAAGTCCCTACAGAGGTCAGAAGAGGGTGTCAGATCTCCTGGAATAGAGTTGTGGACTGTTGTTAGCTGCCATGTAGGTGATAGTAGTCAAACCTGCGTCCTCAGCAAAAGCAGCCAGTGTTCCTAGCCACTGAGCGATCTCATCTGGACTAGTTTTAGAATTTCATTCATGCAAGTGGCCAAAAAGCTCTGACTACATCCACACATATTATTAGCCATGTTTCACTCCAAGGACATTAAATTAAAATGATGAAGTTGCTAAAGGAAGAATTTCTTCTGTTCATTACCTCCTAAGAAATTTTCAATTCAAACAGACCTCTAATCAGATTGAACTATTATCATCATATGATTTATATGTTTAAGAGATACTTGCAATAAAATTAATCAACTGCTAAGAAATGTTGATTTCAGAAAAGACATCATATGATTAACTCATGTATAAAACTATTGCTAATGTTGCAGTTCAAAATAGTCACAGAAAATACAACCACATTGTACTGGAATGTAAATAAAGAAATTCATGAATCTCACTTTTGAAAAATATGGGATAATTTCAAATAATTTAATAATTTACTCAAATAAATACACTCAGGCCATTATCACTAAGATAAAATAATTTGCTGCTTAATTTATATTAATTTATGTTGCTGACAAGTTGTGGCTTTTAGAAGCAATTCTAAAATCTGTTCAATTGTATATGCAGTTGATAGAAATATCAAATGGCTCATTTTGATCAACTTGACTGAACATACAAGCCCCCCCTGCTGGATGGTGGGACCCATGGGCTGTGTGGGTTTGGGCACAACTGCTTGCAAATTGGTTTTACATGAAGGATGCTTGTACTCATAAATTATCACTTATTGCTAAAAAATGAAAGGAAAACTGAGAGAAAGATGCAGGACAGTTATGGCAGAGTGCATGATCTGGTATGGGGTGGGGTGGAGTGGGCGGAAGGGAAAGGGAAATATGCCTGAACTGAATTGGAAAATGATGTATGTAATACACAAAGCATCAATAAAAAAATAAAAACGAAAAAATAAAAAAGAAATACCAAAGACCTCTACAACAAAACTTTAAAACCCTGAAGAAGGAGAACGAAGATGACATCAAAAGATGGAAGGACCTCCTCATGAATTGGAAACATCAATATAGTCAAAGTGTCCATTCTATCCAAATTAATATATAGATTCAATGCAATCCAAATCAAAATCCCCATGAGCTTTTTCACAGACTTGGAAAAAAAATCCTCAAATTCATATGGAAAAACAAAAAACCCTAAATAGCCTAAAGTATCCTTGAGTGAAAAGTACAATACAGAAGGAACTACCTTACCAGACTTCAAGCTATATTACAGGGCTATAGTCATAAACACACCATGGTACTGGCACAAAAATAGGTCCGTTGATCAATGGAACAAAACTGAAGATACAAACTTGAGCTCCTCATATATTTTCAGCCACTTCATATTGAAGCCAAAACAGTTCAATGGAGGAAAGATAGCATNCTCAAAATTCATAAACTTTTTAAAAAGAATTAGGGCTTTATAGAAGAGTCTCATAGGAAGACAATCTCTCTACCTTCCTCCGTTTCTCATCTGTGGTCATAAGAAAATAGCTTGTTCACCATTTCCAATCCTACCACAATCTGCCCACAAAGACCCAAAGCAATATTGGTCATTAACCATGAAATGAATGCTTGGAAACTTTCAACCGTGAAATCAAGTTGTTTTCTCTTTTATATGGCTTATCATTGCAATCTTCTATTGACAGAGTAAGGGAACAAGGAAGACTAACGACAAAATCATCATTACTAATGATGAGATGGATTGGCTACTAGCGAAGCAGGCATGAAGGTGGGAAAGAGTCATTCAAAGCCAGATATAATTTAATCCGGCATGTAGGCTACTTAGCAATTTCAAAATATGATACTTTACAAAAGACCACAGAGAAATTGGAACTGGACTGACCAGAAGCCCCTATAGAGAGACTACTTCTCATGGTTTCCGAAGGATTATCTGATGGCAAGTTGGGTAAGGAAAGAAAACCATCAGGTTCCGCAACTGAATTGTGAAGACTAATAAGAAGAACTACCTTACCCAGAAAACTATTATTATTGGTGTAATCGTGGCCCTTTAATATTGTGGGTATTCAACAGTTATATAATTGGATTTTGTGAAAACCCCACATACTCTCACAAATCATGTTGTAGGCGATTACAACAAATATAGGCTGACATAAGCATAGTTCCAAATTAACACATGATGAGAAGAGTTCAGTAGTACTCTCTAGAGAAGCAGCTACATCTGTCACTATTTTTATAAAAATATAATTTCATGCTTGTATGCTAAATTATATTATATATATATAATATATATATATTTTACAGATAAGTGGTACCTCTCACAGTCATTAGAGAAGCTTCTTTGCAACAAGATAGTGAGTATTAGCAGAGTTCCATACCTGGGCAAATGAGAGAAAATAAGTGCCCGATTCAGATGCCTAGCCCCCAAAGTGACACGTTTCTCATGGAACCTTCATAACCTAAAGCTCAGGGAAACACAGAAGACCAATACCCATGGGTATAGAGAGTACCAATTCATCTTTTAATTCGTTACAAGAAAAGATTCAGCATGGTAACAGATGTAATAAACATAGAATGTCATGACTGACCAAAATGTAAAGAATTAGAGACTATAGAGTAGGTGTCCCTGGATAGGACTCTTAAATCTGTCTTTTTACATAAATTTGATTTTTATTTTTTTTTTAACAAATCTAGACCGTGTCCCCCCCATTTGCCCACCCCACCAGAGCTTCATGCATTCTAGGCCGCAAATGTCTTTTCCATCTCTTTCTCACGTCTTTCTCATTCTCCAGTGAGGAATTTGAGCTGTTTTTGAGCAGAAGTTGCACTGTTTCAGTCAGTTCTTTGATGCAATTCCTTTCTGATGTATTGTTGTTGTGTTGTGTTGTTGTTGTTGTTTCCAATTAATGCATCACTCCCAAGACTGCTTTGTACAAAAAGCTCGGGGGCCATACCAGAAATTACTTACAAACTAGGTAATTGGCCTAGCATCCACGGATGAGGATAGTCCATTCTCGTTTGTTTTTCTGGGAGCTTGTGTTAACTTCAGTCAGCATATGTCTCTCGCTCCAGCCATATTCCTGCATAGCTCATGATGTTGCTTTCTTTACTGCTGCAAGAACTCCATGTAGATGTAGATGTACCACATTTTCTATAATCCACTCATCAGTTGAGGGCATTTGAGGTTGGTTTCCAGCTCCTTGCTATGAAAAGAGAGCTGAAAAAATAAACATGGTAGATGAGGTTTAATTTAAGAGTCCTTAAATTAAACCTACCCAGACGCAGAAGAAGATTAGAAAGATTTGTAAGAGCTCAAGGGTGGTGCAAGGTGAACCATAAGGAAACAGAGTCCTCTAAGGCTTCTGGGAATTGCTAATCATGAAGCTTAAAGCAAAGGTGACAAAACCCATACAAACTCAAGTCAGACAAAAACCCAGCAGAGAACTCGGTAGAAATGGGTCAGAAGTCAAACGTACAAGATGGGAACTATTGGACAACTGATCCCTAGCTGCGGTGAAGGTAGATAGTTGGTCGTTCGTTAAGGGGAGTGCAGTGAAATAGGCCTACCAGACTCCCAGTAGTGGACTCACACCAAGGACGTTTGAGACAAAACTTGACATGCTATTCTTTAACGTATCTGTGACAAATCGGATTAATGAACAGTTCTAGTGGGGGGGATTAGTGAAGGCACAGTAGTGGATGCAATTTAAATGTTTCATCAAAAAGTCGCTGTTTTATGAAAGATGCACAGTAAAGACTTTCCAATTAAAACGATATCTCTTAAAAATAAACCCCACTTTGCTTCCTTGCCTCTCGCCTCTTTCTTCCTGCCCTCTTTCTTGCCTTCCTCCGACCCTTTCCTTCTTCCGCTCCCTCCTCTTTCTTTCTTTTTGCTTTCCTCCCCAGGTTTCTTGACAACCTTCTTTGTCCTCTCTCCCTGTTCTCTTCTTTCTCCACCTTCTTCCTTCACCAGAATAAGTCACGCAAAAAAGAAGTGGGATGACAATAAGACTATAAAAGAAGGAACCAGATAATTTTCCAAACTAGCCCTATCTCTTTGGTGGATCTGGACAAAAAGCTGTTCCCAGCTTTGCTGATCCTGAGACAAAGACGTTCGCAGTCATTGGCAGCGACTCCTGAGGTCAGAGGCGAAATTCCCAGACACTGCTGACATTTCAGGATAGTGTACCGAGAAACTCCAGGCCTTCAGGACATTCACCTGACAAGAAAACAGCTTAGATACCTTCCCCAATTCCTAGTATGATGTTCTTAATCCCTTGGAGTCCTGAATTCCCAGAATGCTGAGGTGTTTATAAGACATGAGTCCATAATAAATTCATCAGACCAAAAACAACAACACCCCCCTCGAGTATAATTGGCGTTTCTCCACATGAAGTCTTATATCTATCCTTACTGCCCCTGTGCTGGTCCAGTGTCAGACACTTGCTAACAGTAACTTCCAGTTTTTATATAGAATATTTCCAGAAAGTGAAGTACTCTTCACTGCTTGAATATAGAGTTTTCAGTTGCCTTGGTTTAGGATCCTCTTCATAACCTTCTCCAAGCTCCACTGCTCCTTTTGGAATATGAAATTTTAGATTTTATTTATATAATTATGTATATGTATGTAATGGCATTGCCAGCATTTAGGTAAGTGGAGCTTATGTTGTCAAGGTCCCTACAGAGGTCAGAAGGAGGGGTGTCAGATCTCTCCTGGAATAGAGTTGTGGACCTGTCTGTTAGCTGCCATGTATGGTGATAGTAGTTCGAGAATCTGGCGTTCGTCAGTCAAAAGCACGCCAGTGTTCTGAGCCCAGACTTGGGAGCGAGTCTCGATCTGGACTAGTGTTTTAGAAATTTCATTCAGCAAGTGGCAAAAATCTCTGAAGCTACATGCCACACATATTATTAGGCCATTGGTTGTTCACTCTCAAGGACATTAAAGTTGAAAAGTGAGAAGTTGGCTAAAAGGAAGAATTTCTTCTGTTGCATTACGTCCTAAGAAATTTTCAATTCAAACGACCTCTAATCAGATTGAAACTATTATGCATCATAGTGATTTTATATGTTTTAAGAGATTCACTTGCCAATAAAATAATAACTTGCTAAGAAATGTTTGATTTCAAAAGACATCATATGATTAACTCATGTATAAAACTATTGCTAATGTTGCAGTTCAAAATAGTCACAGAAAATACAACCACATTGTACTGGAATGTAAATAAAGAAATTCATGATTCGACTTTTGAAAAATGATGCGGATAGATTTCAAATTAATTTAATTAATTTACTGCAAAAATAGAATACAGCTCAGGCCAGTTATCAACTAAGGATAAAATTAATTTGCTGCATAATTTTTATAGTTAATTTATGTTGCTGACAAGGTTGTGGCTTTTAGGAAGCAATTCTAAAATCTGTTCAATTGTATGATGCAGTTGATAGAAATATCAAATGGCTCATTTTGAGTCAATTACTCGCCTGGGTGCACCCAGTGGCCTGAACATTACAAGCCCCCCCTGCTGGGATGGTG
This sequence comes from Rhizomys pruinosus, assembly GCA_009823505.1. Taxonomy (NCBI): domain Eukaryota; kingdom Metazoa; phylum Chordata; class Mammalia; order Rodentia; family Spalacidae; genus Rhizomys; species Rhizomys pruinosus. The sequence goes on from VZQC01010207.1 coordinate 159,433, forward strand.
GATCAATGGGCTGTGTGGGTTGGACACAACTCTGCTTGCAAATTGGTTTTACACGATGAAGGGAGTGCTTGTATGGCTGCAGTAAATTATTACTTATGGTGCTGGTAAAATGAAAGGAAAACTGAGAGAAAGATGAGAGAGTTAATATGGCAGAGTGCATTGATCATGGTGAATGGGGAGGGGGTGGGGTGAGGGGAGGCCACGAAAGGACGAACATGTGCCTGAACACTTGAAATGTGGAAGGTGGAATGTATGAAATAACAACACGTCATAACAGCATCAATAAAAATAAGAAAATGATCTTTTCCCGTTTAATGTTTTCAGTGGGTCCAAGTTCCTCTTCTGCTGGCATTGGTCCCAGTCCATCCTTCGCAGTAGGCCCATAAGTTGTATGTTTTCATGGCATTCGATTTGGTTGATTTTTTCGCTGTGGAACAGTAAAATTCGTCCTCGCCAAATCGTTTAGTCGTTTCAAGAATCAGAAAAATTGAAAACTTTTATCAAATAGATTGGAACACAGAGTTTCCATTTGTATCCCAGAAAGGATATACCGCGCACCTCCAACCGTCCTCTCTTTTTTTTCTTTTTGCAGGGTTTTTAATGTTTTTGACTATAGATGCCTAAGTCTGTATTTCCTCATACCTCCATAAAAACAGGAGCAAGGCTATAACTCTTGCAGTTAAAGATCTTACTCAAACTGATTTCTCATTGACTGTATGCTACTTATGGTTGGGAAGTAAATTTAACTTATTCTCTTTAAATTTCCTACAGTAAATAAAAGTGTTACAAGTTGATAGTTGTATAAATTCAGAAAATATATAAGACCAATTTGTGTACTCTTAACCCCAAGTTACTGAGTCAAAATTATAAAAAAACAATTAAATTTTATATTCCCAATTAGTTTCCAAATGTATTATCCATTTTCACCCATAACACCCTACATCCTACCAATTTAAATTAAATCCATAAACAATTCACTAAAGCCTTAAAGAATATCCTATAATTTGTGGATTAAAGCTTGGGACGAGTTGAGGTACCTGCTCCAAATAAATTTATCCAATAAACGCTTTGCCTCTTTAATGCTTTAGTCACAGACACCGAGCTATCTCTCTGAATTATCTGGTTTGGGTTAACTGTTTATAATGGGGCCCTAATGAAGTTTACCTTCAGTAGCTGAAAGTTTAATATGAGAAACTTCCTACCTCTCCCTTTACAGAAAAAAAGAAAGCATGATGGTAATTAAGTCATTCCCTACTGTTAAACTAGAGCTGACAGTATTAAGTTACAGTGGTAATTTCCTATAAAAACAGGCATCAACGTACCGGCTTGTTTAAATGGACTGATAGGCATAGGACTGTGAAAGGATATTCTCTAGTCTAGAGCAATATTGCAATAGTAAAGTGTTTGATAAGTTGTGTAATTAAGCAAAAATATATTACGTACAGGAACTCGACATCAGCAATGAATTTATTCTGCCTAGATGTTGGCATACGGGATTCAAACCCGACCCCCAAATCTATATGGGCCTTTGGCCTATAAGTGGGATAATAGCAGAGGAGAAAGGCAGTAAGTCCGTCTGTTGTCGAACGAGACCTGGTGTGAGCTGATAAGAATTGCTATGAGACTTACTTGGCTAACCATAGAACTGGTCCGATCTCCGTCCGATAATGCCACGGACCCGAGCAATGTACCTCGAGACAAAGCCACTAGACATTACGCAATAATTGCGCCTCAGCTCACTACATCAACTAAATTCAGGTTTCCTTGACGCACACAGCGAATGTACGGTACCTCTCAACATGACTACATAGTCACTACAACTCCACGCGCTGGACTGCAACATCGCTCATAGTTGTCACTACGTGAAGATAGGTATAATTAAGTGCCGAAGGCTCCCACGGTCTACGCAAATCATTCGCTTCGCTCGTATTAAGCTCTCCTCTCTCTGGAGAAGTCAACTCACATTGGGATGCCACAGCTTATGTCCTTCTAGTGGTTAGGAAGATGTTATAAGCCACCAAAAGAAGAATCTTTGTTCTACCCTTTGTATAGAGGAAACCAGGCAGATTGTGTGGATTATCATTAGCCAGTCCAAGCATCTAGTGTTCGTCAGTGTCTCACAGTGCTTCTAGCTTTGTACATTAATAATATAGACTGCTTAAATATGCCCTGTACATCCAATAGCCTGTGTTTGTTCGATTATAGCTAAAAAGAAGTAATGCACTGGAAAAGCTTGATGTCATACCCATGAAGGGAAACAAACCTGAACACTGGACTGGAGTCCAAAGATGACAACTCCAAAGAAATTAGACTGTTTTCTTCTCACCCACTACTGTTGCCCCTTTCCAAAGCCCAGGGAACAAACTGGGAAGAGGAGGCAAGGTAGTTGTAAAGAGCTTTGGGCCAAGGAGAGATGGGGTGAGTCATTGAGACTGACAGCAATATGATGGATCTGGACTCTAATCTGATAGACATGCCTGTGTCATTACATGAGCTTCTCCATTGAGGGACTTGGGTGTGTTTCAGAATGTGGACATAGATACTGTCAAAATGCGGCATACAAGCTTCTCCAACTGGACTATGGGAACCTTGGGTTGTTCAAAATTTGGACATAGATACTTGCAAAATGCACCAATTACCTAATTGTATGACATACTGAGTAACATCAATGTTATCTGCAAACAACTGTGTCATTATATTGTAGAATCCCTTAAAAATAAAAAAATAAAAAAAGAAAGAAATATCAAATGGCTAATGAGGTTAAAAATAACTCTAAAAATATTGATGATTAAAGAAAATGTAAGATGCCTAACAACATATTGCAGCATTATATTTTATAATAAGTGGTAATATTAAACTTTTATTTTAGGATGGTATAGTAACAAGAAATAAATCATTTTTATATATTTTATTATGAAACAATGATCTGATATTGTTTCTTTATAGATATCTGTCAAGGAATTGTATTTAATTTGTACTGTATAAAATTCATTCCCTGTGATATATAGCTCTGTAGTTTTTAAATAACAGTCATTTAGTAACAACCACAGTTAAGAGATAATGACAGCTCCATATTCCTTCACCCAAATTCCTTCTTATTCTGGATTCCTCTACCTGCCATACTCCCCTGGCAATTAGTGATTGATTTGTTCTTTACTGATCTAGTGTAACTCTTTCACCTCCATATCTATTTTTAAGTAAATGGTACTAAAAACTATATGCTCTATTAGTTGTCAATTTATTCATCTTAATATTCATTAATGTAATTAAGCATGTAAATATCTTGCTGCTTTACATTGTTAAGTATTATTATATTGTTTCCTATCCCTTTATCAACTGATGAATATTTTCATTTTTCAGTGACTATAAAGAAATGTGCTCTATATATTATATTCATTACTTTGGTTGTTCTTGACAAATCAACTTAGGAAAGTGATGTTTATCATGGCTCAAGGTTTGGAGGCATACAGCCTGTTCTGTGTGGAAGGCATGGTGGAAAAACAGGTCGAAGCTCCTACATTGTCTTCTATTAGGAAGGGAATAGTTGAGTTCTGGAGTTCAGCTTGACTTCTCTGGTTGTTTGCTTAGTTATGTGATCTTCCAGTATTTATTAGAGTGCTGTTGGCATTCAAGTTGGGTCTTCCCTCCTCAGTTAAGTTTCTCTGGAAATACCCAAAGGATTATCCCTTAGGTGATTCTGAACATAATCAAATTGACAATAAAGAATAATAACCACAAACAACAATGTACTCACTTAGTGATCAATGTAAATTTTCATTCTCTAGTATAAATAACTAAGCATGAGATTGCTGAATCTTAGGGCACCTTATAGTTAACTTTAAACATATAAGAAACTCTTCCAAAACTGACAGTAGCATTTTGCTGTACCAGCAGCAAAGTTTGAGTACTTACCAGCAAGCACTTCAAAGCACATTTTTGTTTTTAATTTTGAGGTTCTCGTTCAAATGCAATGACATCTCACTGTGGGTTTAATTTGAATTTTCCTAATAACAAAGAGGTCTTTGCAAAATGTTTGCTAACCATCCACATAATTTCTTGATGAGAAACTCAATTTCTTGGCCTATTTCTAAAGTTAGGAGTTATTTGATTTATTGTTGTTTGAAATTCTTATTTGTACTTATATATGTTCTCTGGCAGTAATAGGATTTGTAGATATTTTATGCCAATCTGTAGCTTATCTCTTTTGTTTTCCATAATGAACTTTAGGGAGCAAAATTTTTCAATTATGGCAAGACTAACATCATGTGGGGTTTTTGTTTTGTTTAGTATATTTGCTTGGTGCTTGCTTTTAGGTATTTCACATTTAGCTGCTTATCCAAAAGTTCTTTTCACCCAAAACAACATAACTTCATAGTTTGACATTTAAGTCTGTGTTCACTTTTGTCTAAAGTGCAATGTATATATTGTTTCACCTTTTTACACATGGATATCCAATTTTTCTGCACAATTTATTATTGATAAAAAGCACTGACTGCTCTCTATTAATTTGCCTTTCTTGATTTGTGATTAAAAAGCAATAGATTCTATGTGTTTGGGTCAATTTATGAATGCTCTATTGTGTTCCATTACTTGATAGGTCTTATTTTCATCAATAGTACAATGTCTTTCCTATTATACCATTATGTCTTTAAATCAGAAAGTGTCAGTAAATTTTGTTCTTATTTGTCAAATTGTTAGGCTATTGTGTTTCATTCCTTCTCAACATGGATTTTTGAATCATTCTATCAATACTTACAACAAAATCATGCTGTGATTTTGATTAGAATTTCATTGACATCATCACAATATCAAGTCTCTAATCTATGAGACCATTAAGTCTCTTTATGGATAAATTCTTTGTTTTTCATCAGTTATTGAGATTTTAACATATGTATCATGGAAATAATAGAAAAGCTAAATTTATAACTAGAAATTTCATTTATTATTGATAGTGCTTCAGATGGTAGTTGTTTTTATTACAATTCCAAAGTTTTGTATATGTATTAAAAGTAATTTTACTAATTTATAAGTTGAGTTTGTATAATGTATTGCTTCAATTTGTGTTTCTTTTTTTTTTTTTTTTTTTTTTTTTTTGTTTTTGTGTTTTGAGAAAGGGGTCTCGCCTGTAGGCCCCAGCTGGCCTGGAAACTAGCACTCTGTAGACCAGGCTGGCCTTGAACTCACAGAGATCTGCCTGCCTCTGCCTCCCGAGTGCTAGGATTAAAGGCGTGCGCCACCACATCCTGCCTTCAATTTGTGTTTCTATAACAAAGTAAATTCAGAAGAATATCTAATGAACCAAAATTTATCACATTTCTAGAGGCTGAGAAATCCAGTATCTGTCAAGAGCTATCATTTCTCATGCCAAGAAGAATGAACAAAGGACAGAAGAGCACAAGAGAAGGTCAAACTCTTCTTTTACAAAGAATATGATTCCAGATAATAAAATTAATTCAGATATTTATTAAAATACAACCCTCTCATATCCTAATCATTCATTTTGAATCCCATCTGTGAATATTGTTATAATAGAAAATATCAATGAGTTTAAGAGGAGGCATTCATATCACAATTTCTACTTCTATGCCCCCAAACTCATATCCTTACCACAAACAAAACATTTTTAATAGTACGTTAGTAGTCCCCAATTTTACCTAATTCCAGTACCAAATCAAAAGTCAAAATTCCCTAAATCCTTTGAACCAAGAGTGAAACTCAAGGCCTGATTCTATCCTGAGTGACATTCCTTTCTATCTGTGAATCTATGGACATATGTGTTCCCAAAATATGATGAAAAGGCACAAGGCAGACATTCTTATTCCTGGAAAGAAAAATAGACAAGAAGAAAGGAATAGCTTTCTTTAATAAGGTTAAAAGCAATTGGGTAGACCACATTAAATCTTAAACCTCCAGACTAATCTCTTGACCATCTGTTTAATCTTCTGTATATACCAAGGTGTGCACTAGGACTCCAAGACCTCTGATAGTCCTATCTACATGGGTCTGCTGGGTTCAGCCTGTGCAGCAGCAGTTAGCAGTTAGTATCTCATTACTGTAGCTCCCCAAACCAGGTTTTTTTTGTATTTTTATTGACATTTTGTATATTTGATATATCATTTTTCATTCCAATTTGGACACCTTCCCCTCTTCCTGCCCCTTCCCCACCCCAGTTTATACATTCTTCCATATCTTGTATCTTTCTCTCAGTGTTTCCAAGTATTTTTTTCTGCAGAGGCTTGTTGTTTTAAGCAGAATTTAACTGTATCAGTCAGATCTTTGACCCTGTCTTTATGCCCTGCTAAGGGGGATGGGGACACAGTGCCTGCTTTGAGGAAATTGTGGGGAGCTGACCCCTTGGTGCAGAGGCCACCTGACTACTTCCTGTAGCCTGGCATGGATGATACTTTCAACCCAGGCCCTTAGCCTGGACCCATGAGACATGTGTTCCACACTTGGCAGTGGCTTCTCACCTGCCCAGACCCTGGACAGGAATTTCAGGCTGATGGCTAATCACCTCCCTTCAGCCAATACCGACTCACAACACAACACACCTTGCCCCACCCAGCATCAAGCACCTAGGCCATGCTGCTTGCTCCTGCTTGGGGCGGGGTCAGAACCTCAGCCATCATGGCTGTGTGCAGTGGCATGGAATTGGGAGACTTATGATTGGCTCTGGGAACTGATGTCATTTAGTTTATAAAAGCAGGCTGTAGTAAGGAATAAATTTGAATTTCATAGTAACATCATCATGAAATTCCCGGCCATTATTTTTTATTAATTATTGCACACTTACAGGCTAAGGTATGCCTGCATTTCGTTTGGGTGGCAGTGGGTTGGAAAGAGATTACTTTGTGGAACACCAATCTGGGTAGCTGGTGTTGTGAGTGGGTCTCTGTTTGGCATAAAATGAAAGCTTCCTACATATGGTGCCACAATCGTGGGGTATGGAGACCAGTTTGGTAAGCTAGAATCTCTGCAAGATGGGAAATGATATCTTTCAGGAAGCTATGTTTCAGGAGGAATTGTTTTGTGATATATGGCATGCGTCTGTTGACGTGTGTTGTGGTTTGCTGTAGCTGTTGTGTTTCAAGTTGTGGCATGAGGAAAGTTTAGCATCTCCAAATCAGTGAAGGCACGGACTAAGGATGAAGGCAGAGATAATTCTCCTATTGATGTGGCTGGTGCACCTGTGGATGGTGCTGATGGGGACTTGGCCTGTGTGCCAGAGACCCTTTTTCTGATAGGCCTTGGGAAGCTTGCATTCTCTTGTGAGTTTTCACCTACTCAGTGGGCCACCATTATGGAGCCCCTAGGTGCCTTTTTGGCTTCCCTGGATTGGGGGCATCTGTTGCTTCCCCAGCCTTCCCAGGTTGTGGGTATTCAGAGAAATTGTGAGAGGAGCCCTTCCTCTCCCATCTACTTGCCTTCTAGAGGTTTTGAAATGGGCTTGAAACCTACTCTACAGCCTCAGTTTCAGCCCCTAGAAGAAGCCCCAGCTTCCACCTTCTGGAAGCAGTTCAGTTGCCTAAGGCCACAGAGGCAGGGAGGACTGACATGCCTGTGGAGCAAGATCAAGCCTTTTGGTGCAAGCCTTCTATAGAGGTGCACATTTGCATCTTGGGCCAGCTTGAGTTGTGGAAGCAACTCCCTACCTTAGAAACTAGTCTACCAACATTGGCTTCCATGGAAGTTTGTGAATGTGTCTTAAAAGTCCTCCTTAAATTTTTTTTTCTGTAAATAGTGTTAAATAGTGCTTAATTCTGCTGAGGTCTTCTTTTTGTCTGCCTCTTCTAGAGGCCAATCTTCTATGATGCAAATTGAGCTTGTAAATTCCAGGTTTGTAGAGCCAGGTGTAGTGGCCCAGGCCTTTAATCCATGAAAGTGTCTGTGAGTTCAGGGCCTGCCTAGTCTACCAGGCTCTGATTGTGGGAAGGCCCTGCCTTGAAAACACCAAAGGCAAAATATGAAGCTGTTACATTTTTCAGTTTGTAGCTGTTTGTAAATATTCTGGTTAATCTAGTCCAATGTTTGTTCTGTGTCCCTCTCCTGCTCAGGAAACAGCGGATGGCTGGTGGAGGAAGGGCTGGCTTTACAGTATTCTGTGTGTGACTGGGAAGCATAAAGCCTCAGGCACTCTTGCCTAGGAGCAGTGGTTCATCTTTCATTGAGTTTTGAAGGTGCAGCTTTGATTCCAATACTCAGGAGACAGATGGTGGACATCTGTGAAAACTCAAGCTCAACCTTAATTGTGTAAATGACCTTTTCTCATTGAGCATAAGACAATAATGTAACTTTCTTCCCACAGATTGGTCTCACAACATTTTTTCCTTTGTACATATGTTTGTGTATGCTTGTATGTATATGTGTGTGTGTGCAAGTGTGTATGGATGTATATTTTGTTTTAACCCCTATAACTTTCTAAACTCCTGTATTTTAAAAGTTCAACTATAAATCACTTTACATATTCAACCTATACAAAACTTGGTTTATACCTTTTCATGTTAACAATCTTTAATTGGGTTTATGTAAATGTTAATATGCATTTGTACAATTCTAAAAAGCCTCCAAGCTGGAACTGGCTCCTCCAACTCGGATACAGCTCTATTAATATAGTTAAACTTCTATGGTCATTTGTGTAATTTACTTGTCTTGGTTAAAAAATTACTAATTGTACAAGTGCTATTACAGTTAGCTACTTTATGGGTGTATGGTACCCACTACTGACTACGTTCCTTCAACACCTGAGACAAAAACTAATAAATTGGTTTTCAGAAATAATCTTATTTTAATTTAGATATAATTTAAAGTATGGTTAAATGTGTATTATAAAACAGTTAACAAATAAGTAAAACATCTTTAAAACAGGGTTTTGGGCCAGGCTTGGAAAAACCACCTCCAAAGGCTGAAAGGAAAATGATTATAATAAACCCACTTTATAAGATTTATAGTGATATGTTTGAAATAAATATTATACATCTATACAGAGGTATTGCATTAGAGATTTATATAGAAATACAAATGAATAAATATAAGTTAATGGACTTGATTTCTCTGAAGTCACAGTCTAGTGAAAGAATTTTAAGGAACATTTAATTAATATGTGTTTAACAGATATCCAAATGTGCTGAAACTGTCTACATATTATATGGTATTTTAGGACTTAGTAAAAGTAAAAATATCTACATTAAACAACACTGGTTAGAAGGGTTTTAATAAAAATGGTAATACATTTAACCTAATTAGAAATATAAATTGTTGTCTACATTCGTTTTACTTATAAATTGTATAACAAGAACTTTGGGATTAATGCATACGAATGTTTTCTATAACTTTTGTGTTGTACAGTATCATCTTGTAACATTTTCTTTTACCTGTGGGATAATTTAACTAAAGGAATTAAGTTTCCTTCCCAAATTAATGACATATAGTCAATGATAAACAGCTTGGGTAAATTTAATGAAAATTTACACCTTGACTCCTGCCTATAGGTATGTGTAATACGATTGCTTTTTTGAGATTCATGGGTCAAAAAATAGAAACCTAAAATAATAAGAGTGGGGGTACAGTTATAAATGACACATTTCACCAAATTTTTCAATTTAAATCCTAAAACGAACTATGGGAAAAGATTTGCATATTCCCACAGGTCAAAACATCACCAACTTACACCAACTTAATGGCTGAGAAAGAAAAGATACATTTCTGCATTGTGCAGGATGTACCAAGAAATTCCAGCAGAGAAGCTGGCCCATCTGAACATTAAGGAAGGAAAGCCTCAGACTGTTACAGGCATCAAATATCTCTGTGGATCCTATTTGTAACAACTGTTTATAATGTGTCCTAATGAAGTTACCTTCCAGGTGCACTTGGGAGGCAGAGGCAGAGGCAGGCAGATCTTTGTGAGTTCAAGGCCAGCCTGGTCTACAGAGTGAGTTCCAGGACAGCTGGGGCTACAGGAAGACCCTTGTCACAAAAGGACAAAAAATAAATAAATAAATAAAATAAAATAAAATAAATAAAACAAAGTTTTAATATGAGAGTCTTTCTTATCTCCTTTTCATAGAACAAAGAAAAACATAATGGTAATTAAGTCATTCCCCAGCTGTAAATTAGAGCCAACTGTTATAGTGGTAATTTCTTATAAAACAGGTATAACTATTTTCTTTAATTGACTGATAGGTATAAGAACTATGAAAAGATATTCTCCATTCAAGGCCAAATAGTAAAGTCTGTATAAGCTGTGTAATTAAGCAAAATGTATACAGAAGAGCTTTGGTATCAGCAGTGGATTATTCTGCCAAGGAGATGTTGGCTAGGGGATCCAAGCCCCCAAAAGATAAAGGCTTTTTGCCTGTAAACTGGATTACTTGCAGGAAGAGAGGCAGTAAGTCCCTGCTATGGTGTAAGTATGGGAAAGATGTATTGAGACCACACTTGCAAGTGTACAATTGGCCTCTGAAATGCCAGAGAGTGTTACTAAAAGCCACTAAATCAATAAAGCAAAATATTGTCTCCTTGAGTCAAGCAAGATTCCTCTGTCAGAGCTACACCTCACCTGCCCGGAGATACTGTGCAGCAGTGGCAGCCATATGTCCCAAATCTAATTGGCTATTAGCTCTCACCTTGGAGGAATAATTCAACACTGATGCCATGAGCTTACATCCTCTAGTGGTTAGGAAATGTTATAAGCCACAGTAAGACCTTGTCATCTTTTACAGAAAAGCTATAGTTCATGGATTATGATACTATCGAAACATCTGTGTCTATGCCCATAATGCAACCTACCATAATAATTAGTAACATCTTAATGCCTGTATTTTTAATTGCTTGTGCTTCATTAGTAGGATTAAAAGATATTCCTGGGGAGAAGCTAGGCCCACCAGGCACACAGCAGTGGCCAGACCCAGACCAGCTGAGTGGCAGGAACTGCAACACATCTGATAGGGGATTGTAGGAAGGAGCAGCTTGCCCCACCAGACACACAGCAGTGTGGGCACAGACTAGCTTAGAGGCAGGGATTGTGCCATGTCTGGTAGGGGATTGTGGGAAGGAGAAGCTAGGCCAGCTGGGCACACAGCAGCAGCCAGGCCCAGACCAGCTAAGCTGCAGGGTACTGGGGCTTGGGATAAGCAGGAAGTCCGTAGTCTCCTCCCCCCAACTGGAATTCCAGAGGCAGTGTTCAGTAAGCCCTATGACCAACCTAGAGGAACTGGCTGGCAGCAGCAGAGGGAGCACAGGGCTAAGAGGATGTCATAATGGCTGTTACCTACCCAGTTCTTACAGAATAGAAAGGGAAGAGTGAGCTACACTTCCCAATATATAGCCAAAATTGTAAGTCTGAAATTTGGACAAGCCAACACCCCGTAAATAAAAAGAAGGAATCAGAGAAAGTAATCCTTCAACACGGTGAAGAGGCATCAGAATACAGACAAAGGAAACCCACATGCCAAGAGCACAATATGGGAAAAGTGCAGAATGATTCCACACTAAATTCTACTGAACCTATGGAAGATTCCCAAAAGGAGACCTCCCTAGAGGTAGCACAGGACACAGATCATAAAATAATCACAGATATATTCAAAGAAATCATGGAACTAAGGAGAGAGAATGAAAAACTCAGAAAAGACCTAGAGGGAAAAAATGATATTCTTTGGAAAGAACTAAAAGGAGAAAATGACAAACTCCAGAAAGAACTACGGGGAAAAACTGACAAACTCTGGAAGGAAATGGAAACACTGAAAAGATCTCATGAGGAAATGAAAAAGGAAACCAACAGCAAAGCAAAGAGCTACAAGAAAAGATTGAGAACCTCCAAAAGAAAGTGGAAATAGCAAAGAAAACACAAGACAAAGTAAAAAAGGAAATCGAACACTCATCAAATCAAGGGGAAAGAATGGGAAAAAGCCTCAGAAGTAGAATGGAGGAAAAAGAAAAAAAATATCAGACCTGGAAGATAACACAGAACAACTATAAAGCTTAAATAAAGACTATGAAAAATTTAAAATTACACAGGAATGGAACAACCAGGAAATGTGGGACACTATGTAAAGATCCAACCTCTGCATCATAGGGATAGAGGAAGGAGAAGAATCCCAAGAGAATGGCATTGATCAGATCTTCAACAGAATAATAGATGAAAATTTCCCCAAACTAAAAAAAAGACAAACCCATACATATACAAGAAGCACATAGAACACCAAATAGACAAGACCAGAAAAGAAGCTCCCCATACCATATCATAGTTAAAATGCTAGACAACCAAAACAAAGACAAAATTCTAAAAGCCACAAAAGAAAAACGACAAGTTACATATAAGGAAAAAAAAAAAACCTATTAGAATCACAGCTGACTTCTCAGTGCAAACTATGAAAGCAAGTAGAACATGGACCAAAACATTCCCAGTGGTAAACAACTACAAATGCCAACCTAAGTTACTATACCCAGCAAAAATGTAGATTCTAGTTAAAGGAAAGAGAAAAACCTTCCATGACATAAACAAGATGAAAGAATACATGTCCTGAAAACCAAACCTTCAGAGAATACTTGAAGTAATTCAAAGGGCAGAGGAGAGGAGCAGCTATCCCCAGGCACCTGGAAAGGGAAATTATTAAAAGCACAACTGCAAAAGTAGAAACCTAGACCAAAATGTAAATGGATGATAAGGGGAAAGGAAGCAAAAGACATCTCTCAATTATTACCGTAAATATTATGGGAATAAACTCCAAAATCAAAAGGCATAGACTGGGAGAATGGATTAGGAAAAAGAATCCATCTATATGCTGTCTACAAGAAACCCATCTCACCCTCAAGGATAGGTGCCAACTGAAAGTGAATGGATGGAAAAAAATATTCCAAGCAAACGGTACCAAAAAGAAAGCAGGAGTTGCTATTTTAATATCAGACAAAATAGACTTCAAAGTAGAAGCAATCAGAAGAAACGAAGAGGGTCATTACATCTTCATTAAAGGGAAAATTAACAATGAAGTCTATATGCATAATCATGAATATATATGCACCAAACTCCAGTGCACCAATATTTATAAACACAACTCTGCAGGACCTCAAGGCACAGATAAACCCCAGCACAATCATAGTAGGGGATTTCAATACCCCACTGAGCCCCTTGAAAACATCAACTGGAATAACCAGAATATCAAAGAATCAATCAACAGAATATCAAACAGAATCAAAGAATAAACAGAGGGACATCTGAACTGATCAATACAATACAGCAAATGGACCTCACAAACATCTACCAAATATTCCACCCAAGCACCAAAGAATACACTTTCTACTCAGTGCCCCACTGAATGTTCTCCAAAATTGACCACACATGGGACACAGAAAAAACCTTAACAAATAAAAAATAATTGAAATAATTTCATGCATTCTATAAGACCACAATGCAATAAAGTTCAATATCAACACCAGGATAAGTCCTACTACCTACAGGAACATATGGAGACTAAACAACACACTTCTGAACAATAAATGGGTCAAGGAAGAAATAAAGAAAGAAATAAAAGCATTCCTGGAACTAAATGATGAGAGTACAACATTACAAAACCTATGGGACACCTGAAAAATGACATCAGAAGATGGAAAGACCTCCCATGGTCATGGATTCGAAAAATTAATATAGTAAAAATGTTCATTCTACCCAAATTAATATACAGATTTAATGCAATCCCAATTAAAATCCCCAAAACTTTCTTCACATGCTTGGAAAAAGAATCCTTAAATTCATATGGACAAACAAAAGACCCCGAATAGCCAAAGCAACCCTGAGTGAAAAGAGCAATACAAGTGGGATCTCTATACCAGAATTTAAACTATACTACAGGGATATAGTCATAAAAATAGCCTGGTACTGGCACAAAAAAACGACCCATAGACCAATGGAAAAAAACTGAAGATCCAAACTTTAGCACATACAATTTCAGCCACCTCATATTTGACAAGGGGGCCAAAAAGACTCAATGGAGGAAAGACAGCATCTTCTGCAAATGGTGTTGGCAAAACTGGATCACCACATGTAGAAGAATAAAATTAAACCCCTACCTCTCACCCTGTATAAAAATCAACTCCAAATGGATCAAAGACCTCAATGTGAAACTCAAAACTCTGAAGGTAATAGAAGAAAAAGTTGGCAGACTACAAGACATAGGTGTAGGAAAAGACTTTCTAAATCAGACAGCAGCTGCACAGGAAACAAGGTCGACAATTGACAAGTGGGACCTTATAAAACTCAAAAGCTTCTGTACAGCAAAAGAAATAATCAGGGAAGTGAAGAGAAAACCCACAGAGTAGGAAGAGACCTTCACTGCTGATACACATCTTTAGATGTATATCAGAGCACTAACTTCCAGAATATATAACTACTCAAAAAACAAACAAGTAAGAAAACAAATGACATACTCAAAAGATGGAGTAAAAAGCTGAACTTAGACTTCACAAATGAGGAAATAGAGATGGCAGAGAAACATCTTAAAAAGTGTTCAACATTTCTAATAATTAAGGAAATGAAGCTCAAAACCACTTTAAGATATCATCTCACTCCAATAAGGCTGGCTAGGATCAGGAAAACAAATGATACCAAATGCTGGAGAGGTTTTGGTGAAAGGAGAACACTCATCCACTACTGGTGGGAATGCAAACTCGTACAACCATTATGGAAGGCAGTATGGAGAACCCTTAAAATACTCAGAATGAGCCTACCATCTGACTCAGCCATACCACTTCTGGGTATATACCCACAAGACACATCCTCCCACAAGATACATGTACAGCCATGTTTATAGCAACTCTCTTCACAATAATGAAGAGCTGGAACCAACCCAAGTGCCCTTCAACCGATAAGTGGATAGAGAAAATGTGGTGCATCTACACAATGGAATGCTATGCAGCGGTAAAGAAAGATGATATCATGAAATTTGCAGGTAAATGGATGGAACTAGAAGACATTATGTTAAGTGAAGTAACACAGTCCCAGAAAAACAAAAGATGAATGGTATCCCTCATCTGTGGATGCTAGCACCAATTCCTAGTTCTAAGTCAAATTGAGCAACATTAATGCTATATTCCCCACGATCTGAACACAACCATCCTGTTATATTATGAATCCCTAGACAGGTCCTAAAACTAATCTACCACTTATTTTCAGACTATGGGTTTTTGGTATATGATGGTGGACATGTATACATATTACAGTGTAACATGAAGTTAAAATGGAAAAAGGTGAATCAAGATATGTGATATAGAAATAACTGTTTTCCAAAAGACATAATTTTAGTATAGGTGTGATGTGTCAGGCTGGTGTAACTTAGCCTTTCTGGGTGCTTAATGACATACTTAATGACCATACCAATTTTCCCAAGGGACCTAAGAGATTACTTTGTTCCTTGCCCTTAGAGGTTAACTAAGTCTCAGGGGAATATGCATGGGGGCATCTCCTGAATTGTCCTGCAAATGTGAGTCACCAGTCTTCCCTGAGCAGGGAGGTCTTTGAGATCCACCGACGGGACTCCAGCCGGTGCCATCCTATAAAGAGGAAAGTCTGATCATGCTTCAAAGAGAGAAACCTGGTCTAGCAAGACCTAACTGTGTCCTTGAGTGGATAGAACTGGTGGTTGAAAAACCAAAAGGAACCAGGTGCTACCCCTCCCCCCCAAAAAAACCCAAGTGACCCTTGAGGACCAGATCTTCAACTGACCTCGAGAAAACAGAAACCTTGGTTAAACTGGGCTGACTGTGTGGCCTTAAGCATCCAAAAAGGAACGTATAACCAGAAATAAATAATAAGGTCTGAGAGATTGTATTTCAGATATAAAACTTGAGAATCCTTCAAACCTTCAATTCCATATGGGGACGACGGAGATGTTCAGTGTGTGGACTGAGTGGCTACTGGGATTTCAGCCTCTTGAGAGAGGAGACTGCCATTGTTTGACTACCCATGCTGTGTCATGGAGGCCAGTTCAGGAAGATCAAGACAGGACACATGCTTGCTGGACCTCGTTTGGGTGACTGTGTCGGGGAGGGACCCCAATGTGGAGCACAGGGGCAGGATTGATGGTTGTTTGGGTTTGCCAAGGAAGAACCTTCACGTACTTCCTTAGGGAAACCATGACATCTTTTGGTAAAAAAAATTAAAAAAGGATTATATTTAAAAGTTAAAAATATTTTGTAAGGGCTGGAGAGATAGCCTAGCAGTTAAGAGCACCGACTGCTCTTGCAAAGGACCCGGGTTTGATCCCCAGCACCCACATGGCGGCTGAGAACCGTCTGTAACTCCAATTCCAGGAGAACTCCAGTTCCAGGGGAATCCAAGACCCTCTCTGACCTCCGCAGCATTGCACGACACGGGTGCACAAACCTTCATGCAGACAGTACATTCATACACATACAGAAATAAATAAAATTAAAAAAAAATATTTTGTAAAATAATATTTTCTTTTTTATTGATACATATTACAATCATTCATAATTTATCCTTATGTAATCCTATGTTGTTTTCTATCACATAGGAATATTAATATTCATATTCTAGAAAAAAAAGAGAGAATGTAGAGTTATAATTCTTTTTACATGCATGCAACTTTACTGTTAAAATGTAAATCTCAGACCGGGCGTGGTGGTGTGTGCCTTTAATCCTAGCACTTGGGAGGCAGAGACAGGCGGATCTTTGTGAGTTCACGGCCAGCCTGGTCTACATAGTGAGTTCCAGGACAGCCGGAGCTACAGGGAGACCCTGTCTCAAAAAGACCAAAAAAAAAATAATAATAATAATAATAATAATAATAATAATAATAATAAAATAAAATAAAAAATGTAACTCTCTAAATGTGCTTTGGAATTAACCTATAGTTTATTTTCAGATTTTGTAACTTTGATTTATGTGTGGAGTGTATGTATGCATATTTTGGAATAATATAAAATCAAATGGGAACAAAAAAAGAGAGAAAAACCTATTCAAAGAACTGACCAAAACAGTAAACCTGTGCACCGAACAGGTCATAAAAGACTGAGAAAAAGATGCAAGACAGGACTTGTGTATGACAGAATCCATGAGGTCTGACGGGGGAAGGGGGAATGAGGGGTGGGCATGGATGGATCAATCAATCTAAATTTGATTAAGAAGTGTTGTAGGAAATGTGCTCAATAAAAATAAAATAATAATAATAATAATAATAATAATAATAATAATAATAAAAAAGATATTCCTGGATAAACTGCCAACCCATGAAAGGAAACAGCCCAAACTGGTCAAAGTCCAGAATGACATCTCCAGAGAAAGTAGACTGTTTTGCTTCTTGCCCACTTGTGCCCCTTTTCTAAAGCCTAGGGAACAATCTGCAGAAGCAGGGGCATGGTAGAATGTAAGGGCTGTGATTGGGGTGGAACTACAGCAATATAGACTGGACTCTTATTTGATCAACATGTTTGTACATGCAAGCCCCTCCAGCTAGACAATGGAAATCTTGGGCTGTATAAGTTTGGGCAAGGCTGCTTGCAAATTGGTTTTACATGAGGGATGCTTGTATTCATTACTCATTACTTATTATTACCTAATGGTTGGTTTTTTGAGCGCAAATTGGTTTTAGTGTAAAAGATAAAATTCTTAGGTCTGGCCTGCCTCCGCCCAGTACTCAAGATAGGTTTAAGCAATCATGTATTTAAGAACATGTTCCTTTATAGATACCAACCTCTCCCATGGGCTTGTCTGCCTCTCAAAAAATGAAAAAGGGGGAGATGTAACATGCCTCAGGGCACCTCATGGCTGAGGGTCTGACCCCGCCCCAAAGAGGAGCAAGCAGCATGGTCTATGTGCTTGATGCTGGGTGGGGCAAGGTGTGCAGTGGCACGGAATTGGGGGACTTATGATTGGCTCTGGGAACTGACATCATTTAGTTTATAAAAGCAGGCTGTAGCAAGGAATAAATTTGAATTTCATAGTAACATCATCCTGGAATTCCCGGCCATTATTTTTATTAATTATACAGGCTAAGGTAGGCCAGCCTTTTGTTCAGGTGGCCAGTGGGTTGGAAAGTGATTCCTTTGTCGATCACCAATCTGAGTAGCTGGTGTTGTGAGTGGGTATTGGCTGAAGGGAGGCGATGAGCCATCAGCCTGAAATTCCTGTCCAGGCTCTGGGCAGGTGAGAAGCCATGGCCAAGAGTGGGCCTGGATTGAAAGTATCATCCAGGCTGGGGTACAGGAAGTATCCAGGTGGCCTCAGTGCTGAGGGGTCAGCTCCCCACAGTATCCGCAAAGTGGGCACTTTGTCCCCATCCCCCTTAACAGGGCCGTGTGGTCTCGGTTCATCATAAAAAGAAAAGTTTGTTCCCTCCCCTTCATATTACTCCAAATTATGCCTATGTAAATAATACATATGTAACAAAATTATGACCTCTGGGAATATACTGTATGTTAATTCCTAAATATGTTTTGGGTTCACATTTTTTCTGAACCAGTTTTTGCAGAGTGGTAGTTCTGCATTTCTGACATCTGAGAGGAGACTCTGTCCCTTCATCTTCATTGGGCATTGTGCTAGTGGAGACTTTCTATCGAAATTTGATTTCTTTTTTCCTGGACATTATCTTAGAGGGACAGTGTACAAGAGCTTCTTTCTCTCACAGCCTTCTACTGTGAATGGGAGCTATTGATAAACTTGTTTATTAACATATGTTAACATTCTTAATAAACTTGTTTGTGGAAATCCTTTCAAGTATATGAAACAGAGATGGCTAAGCAACTGAATTTTTCTCTTCTAACAATACCTCCCAAAGAGTCTAAATGTCACTGTTTTCTACACATGGCCTTCAACCTGTTAAAAAGATTACTTGAATTCTACTTCTAGCTGCATGATTCCAAGAACAAATGTACTTTGTTTAAAAGAGGTTGCCATTGCTTAGAATTCAGGTCAGTCTGTTTTAAATTTTTTAATTATTTTTTTTGTGTGTATGAGTGTACTGTCTCCATGTAGGTTGGTGCATCCCTGTCATGCAATGCTGCAGAGGTTAGAAGAGGGCATCGGATTCCTCTGGAACTGGAATTAAAGACAGCCACCATGTGGGTACTGGGAATCAAACCCGGGTCCTCTGCAAGAGCAGTTGGCGCTCTTAACCACTGAGCCATCTCTCCAGCCACAAGGTAAGTCTATTTTCAAAAGTGTCAAATCTCTGATGCTTCTAAGAAAAGTTGTGCATTTGATCATGTACTTGCTGTTTTAAAGGTGTAGTTGAAACTGTAGCTTTGTACAACTCAAATCGATACCAGAGATCTCAACATTTACTTTTACAGAATTAAAAAAGTTCACAGAGACATCAATATTTCATTAGATATTAATAGTAAACTTTCTTATGCAGTCATATATTAAACAAGCTTTCTAATGTGTACATTTTTTGTGCTTTCATGAAGTCTCAAAAACAATTGTCAAAGAAACAACCTGTTAAACAACTGGTTTTACTCAAGCTTCTGCAAGAGAAAGTACACAAAAGATTTGTACTCTGAGGGTTCTGTAAGAATTAATCCTGGACTTTCACTGGAAGGAAGCAGGTGGTGACATTTAGGATTTTTTTGAAAGCAGATGTTTAAGTTAGTTAGAAAAAAAAACAGAATATTTATGTCTGTGTCTAGCTAATTGCAGGGGGATATACAGATCAAATATTGGGCTCTTTTTTATGCTTTTATTGATGTTTTGTGTATTTCAGACATCATTTTTCAATTTAGTTTAGGCATATCCCCTTTTCCGTTCACCCGACTTCACCCCAGATCGGACATTGTGCCATAACTGTCCTTCATCTTTCTCTCAGTATTTTTGTTTTATGCTTAGAAATTCACATTTTCCTCCATTAATTTTGTATTACTCTAAAATATGGATACATACTCTCCACCCATATACAGTAATTACAGAGTCTGAAAATAAGTGGTGGGTGGATTCTAGAGCCCCTTGAGAGATTTACATTACAACAACATAGTTGCTTTCAAATAAATAGAAATATAACAATAATGTTGTTCAGCTTGCCTTTCATCTGGGGGGATTTGGTGTTAGCATCCACAAATGAGGGAAACCATTCTCCATTTGTCTTTCTGGGACTGTGTTGCTTCACTTAGCATAATGGCTTTGAGCTCCATCCATTTACCTGAAAAGTTCATAATGCCGTTTTTCTTTACTGCTGAGTAGTAGTACTCCACTGTGTAAATTACCACATTTTTGTCATCCACTTGTCTGTTGAGGGGCATTTGGGTTGGTTCCAGCTCTTCACTATTGTGAACAGAGCTGCATAAACATGGTTGTGCATGTATCATTACTGTAGGTAGGATAAGTCTTTTGGGTATATACCCAGGAGTGGTATGACTGGGTCAGATGTTAGGTTCATTTTGATTTTTTTAAGAGTTCCCCACACTGCATACCATAGTGGTGGTACAAGTTTACATTCCCACCAGCAGTGGATGAGTGGTCCCTTTTCCCCACAACCTCTCCAGCATATGTCGTCTTCGGCCTTCTTGACCTTAGCTAGTCATATCAGAGTGAGATGATATCTGAGACTGGTTTTAATTTGCATTTCCTTAATTATTAATGATGTTGAACACTTTTTAACATGTTTCTCAGCCATCTTTAATTCCTCACAGGTGAAGTCTCTGTTCAGTTCTTTACCCACCTTTTGAGTAGGTCATTTGTTTTCTTACTTCTTTGGTTTTTGAGTAGTTTATATATTCTTGACGTTAATGCTCTGTCAGATGTATCACTGGTAAAGATTTCCTCCTACTCTGTGGGTTTTCTCTTCACTTCCCTGATTATTTCTTTTGCTGAACAGAAGCTTTTGAGTTTGATGAGTTTGTCTAATTTCCTGTGCAGCTACTGTCTGATTTAGAAAGTCTTTTCCTAAGCCTATGTCTTGTAGGTTGTTGCCAACTTTTTCTTCTATCACCTTCAGGGTTTTAGGCTTCACATTGAGATCTTTGATACACTTGGAGTTTATTTTTATACAGGGTGAGAGGTAGGGGTTTAATTTTGTTCTTCTACAAATATTGATCCAATTTTGTCAGCACCATTCCCTGAAGATGCTATCCTTCCTCCAAGGAGATTTTTTTTGCCCCTTTGTCAAATATGAGGTGAGTGAAATTGTATGAGCTCAAGTTTGGATCTTCAATTTTGTTCCATGGGTCAGTGGGTCTGTTTTTGTGCCAGTACCAGGCTGTCTTTATGACTATGGCCCTGTAATCTATTTTGAAGTGTGATAGAGCAATCCCCCTGTATTGCATTTTTCACAGTGTTGCTTTAGGTATTCAGGGTCTTTTGTTTTTCCATATGAATTTAAGGATTTTTTTGTTCCAAGTCTGTGAAGAAGCTCACAGGGATTTTGTTTGGGATAACATTGAATATGTATATCAATTTAAGTAAAATGGACATTTTTACCATATTAATTTTCCCAATCCATGAGCATGGAAAGTCTTTCCATCTTCTGATGTCATTTTCAATCTCCTTCTTCAGGGGTTTAAAATTTTTGTTGTAGAGGTCTTTGGTATCTTTGGTTAGGTTTGTTCCCTGGCATCTTATTATTTTTGAGGTTATTGTGAGTAGGAAGTTCTTCTTATATTCCTTCTCCACTTGTTTATTGTTGATGTAAAGAAAGGCTACTGATTTTTCTAGGTTAATTTTGTAGCTTAGCACTTTAATAAAACTGAAGTGTTTCTAGAAGTTTTCTGGTGGAGTTTTTAGCATCCCTCAGGTAAACTATCATATCATCTGCAAAAAGGGACAGCTTGACTTCTACTTTTCTGACTAGAAATCCTTTAATTTCATTCTCTTGTCTTATTGCCCTAGCAAGGGTTTCAAGCACTATGTTGAAGAGGAGTGGCCATAAGGGGCAGCCTTGCCAGGTTCCCACCTTTAAGGGAAACGGTTCCAATTTTTCTCCATTTAGGATGATGTTGGCAGTGGGTTTGCTATATATGGCTTTGATCATGTTGAGGAATGTTCCTTTCAGTCATACTCTCTCTAGGACTTTAAACGTAAAGGGATGTTGGATCTTGTCAAAGGCTATTTCTGCATCAATTGAGATGACATGTGGTTTTTGTCTTTCAGGCCATTTGTGTGTTTTATGATATTTATTGATTTACATATGTTGAACCATCCCTGCATCTCTGATATGAATCCAACTTGATCATGATGGATGATCTTTTTGATGTGGGTCTGTATGCGATTTGCAAGTATTTTGGGTGAGAATTTTTGCATCTATGTTCATTAGTGAGATGGGTCAATAGCTTTCTTTTTTGCTTGCATCTTTGCCTGGTTTTGGTATTAGAGTGATGCTAGCTTCATAGAAGGAGTTTGGGAAAATTCCCTCTGTTTGTATCCTTCTGAACATTTTGAGTAGCAGTAGTTGTAGGACTTCTTTAAATGTTTTATAGAATTCTGCTGTGAAACCATGTGGGCCTGGCCTTTTTTAGTTGGGAGGATTTTTATTAAGTCTTCAATTTCCTCAGATATTATGGGCCTGTTTAAGCTATCAATCTCTTCTTGGTTTAGCTTTGTTAGTTCCCAGGATTTCAAATATCTATCCTTTTCTCTTAGGTTTTCAAATTTAGTGGATTATAGATTTTTGAAGTATTCCTGTATGATTGTCTGGATCTTTTCTTTGTCTGTTATGATGTTTGCCTTTTCATCATGAATACTATTGATTGAAATTGCTCTATCTTTTTATTTGGTTAACTGGGATAGAGTTCTGTCTATTTTGTTTATCTTTTCAAAGATCAGCTTTTGGATTCATTTGTTCTATGTATTGCTTTCTTTGTTTGTATTTCATTGATTTCTGTGCTGATTTTTGTTATTTCTTCCTGTCTGTTGGGTCTAGGGCTCATTTGTTGTTGTCTCTCAAGTGTTTTTAGTTGCAGTGTTAGATCATTTATTTGTTCCCTTTCTGGTCTTTTTGGTGTGGGCTCTTAGGGCTATAAATTTCCCTCTCAAGACTGTTTTTAAAGTATCCCACAGGTTTTGTTGTGTTGTATTGTCTTTTTTAATTTAGTTCCATGAATACTTTTATTTCACTATTTCTTCCCTGACCCATTCAGGATTATGTTGTTTAGCTTCCATGTGTTCTTGTAGCTAGTTGGACTTATTCTGATGTTTATATTGAGCTTTATTGCACTGTTGTCTGATAGAATGCATGGCATAATTTCTATCCTTTTGTATTTGTTGAGGTTCCTTTTGTGCCCCAGTATGTGGCCGATTTTGGAGACTGTTCCATGAGGTGCTGAGTAGAAAGTGTATTCTCTGGTATTTGGGTGGAATATTCTGTAGATGTCTGTGAGGTCCATTTGGTGTATTGTATTGTTCAGTTCTGATGTCTCTCTGTTTATTTTTTGTCCTGTTGATCTGTCTGAGGGGCTCAGTGGTGTTGATGTCCCCCACTATTAGTGGGTTAGGATTAATCTGTGTCTTGAGGTCCTCCAGAGTAGTGTTTATAAAGTTAGGTGCACCAGAGTTTGGTGCATAGTCATTTAGGATTGTGAAGTCTTTATGATTCATTGTTTCTTTGACAAGGATGTAATGGCCCTCTTTGTCTCTTCTGATTAATTTTACTTTGAGATCTATTTCGTCTGAAATTAGAATAGCCACTCTTGCTTGTTTCTTGGTACCATTCGCTTTGAATATTTTTTCCATCCTTTCACTCTAAGGTAGTATCTTGTCCTTGAGGGTGAGATGGGTTTCTTGTAGACAGCATATAGAAGAATTCAATTTTCTAATCCATTCTCCCAGACTATGCCTTTTGATTGGGGTGCTTAGTCCATTAGTATTTAAAGTTATTATTCAGAGATATGTGTTGTTTACTTTTACCTTATTTTTTGTTTGAATTCTTGGTCTAGCTTTGTATATACTCTGCTATGCTTTTGTTGCTATGTCTCTTTAATTGCTTAGGAGTAGGTGCTCCTTTCCTCAGTTTTTTGGATGGCTTTGAGGATTTTCTGGTGTTGGTTTCTTAGACATATACTCTTTCATCTTGTTCATGTCATGGAAGATTCTTCTTTCTCCTTCAACTATAATTGACATTTTGGCTGGGTATAGTAGCCTGGGTTGGCATCTAAATTTATTTAGTACTGGGAATGCTTTGGTCCACATTCTTCTAGCTTTCATAGTTTGGACTGAGAACTTAGCTGTGATTCTGGTGGGTTTCCCCTTATATATAACTTGTTTTTCTCTTGTGGCTTTCAGTATTTTGTCTTTGCTTTGAGCATCTAGTGTTTTAACAATTATATGGCCTGGGAAATTTCTTTTCTGGCCCTGTCTGTTTGGTGTTCTAAATGATTCTTGTATTTGTATGGGTTTGTCTTTCTTTGTTTCAGGCAAATTTTCTTCTGTTATCCTGTTGAAGATCTGGTTAATAGTGTTGTATTGGGATTCTTCTCTTTCCTCTATTTGTATGATGCAGAGGTTTGGTCTTTTCATAGTGTCCCACATTTCCTGGTTGTTCTACTATTTATATATATATATATTTTTCATATTCTTACTTGAGCATTCTAGTTGGTCCATGTTATCCTGCAGGTCTGATATTCTTTTTTCTGCTCCTTCCATTCTGTTTCTGAGGCTTTTTCCCATCCTTTCCTGTTGATTGGATGAATGTTCAATTTCCTTTTTCATTTTATCCTGTGATTTCTTTAGTATTTCCATTTCCTTCTGGAGCCTGTGATTCTCATCTTGTAGATCCTAGGTTCATTGGTCATTTTCTTTTTTCATTTCAGCCTGGGATCTTTTCAGGGTTTCCACTTCCTTCTGGAGTTTGTCATTTTCTCCCTTTAGTTCCTTCCAACATTTTAGTTCTTTCCAACGTTTGTCATTTTCTCCCTCTAGGTCCTTCTTGAGTTTTGCAATCTCTCCCCTTAGTTCTTTCCAATGTTTCTTTGAATATGTCCACAATTGTCCTTCTAAAGTCCATGTCTTGGTTTCCTTACTGGGAGATCTCATTGTTGGAATCGTCTATAGGGTTGGTAGAGTTCAGTGTGGATTTATTATGAGCTTTACCTATGTTGTTTGTGTGTGTTGTGTTTGAGTGTGTGTGTCTGTGTCTGTGTCTGTGTGTATCTTTGGCATGTGGATTTGTTTGTTTATTTGTTTCTTTGGGTGCCTCAACGTTGGCTGCAGAGACTACAATCACTAATACTGCACCTTCTAGATCCTCTCCACCACTGCTCTCCCAGGCTGGGGTGGGGGTCAGTCCTCACTGGCACCCTGTTGGAGAACTCACATCAGGAGCTGGGCACAGGCTGGTGTTGTGCTCTGTTCATGTCTCACTCCACCCTCTGCCCACATCACATGCTGGGACCTAAAGGTTCGCTAATTATTCTTGAAATTGTGAATATAATGTTGAGAGTCAGTGTCTTTGTCCACTGGTTCAGACAAATAGGCATTGATTATTGCTTGACCTTGCCTCACATAAACCAGGAGCCACCCATGAACCTTAAGAGAATCAAGTGAAAGAATGTGGATCTCCTTAGAGAATGGATTACCTGTTGATATAAAGCATTTCCTCTGGACCAAAACCTGGGTATCATAAAATAAACATTTATTAAATAGGGCTACTGAGAAATCCAAAATTCAAATAAATCTGAGATTGTCAGAACCATAATTGTCATGACAGTTATGACATAAAATGTTTCCTTAATAATGAGTTTTATTCATCATTTTATTCATTTATTCTGCAAAATATGACTTCTCATCACAGGGCTCAAGATTTTTTTCTACACCCATATTTGAGCTTTTCATTACAGATTTAAGTAAATCTCTCTAGAAGAACAATCTTGCTCAAATCCACATTAACCATTTGTTATCATATTTTTATCTTTTTTTAGTCACCTTTCACACCTCTTTATTAATAAAAGAAATAGACTTTAGAAATACACATATTTTCCTGGGCCTGGTGGCATGGTGGCACATGCCTTTAATCGTAGCACTTGGGAGGCAGAGGCAGGCAGATCTTTGTGAGTTCAAGGCCAGCCTGGTCTACAGAGTGAGTTCCAGGACAGCTAGAGCTACAGGGAGACCCTGTCTCAAAAAGACCAAAAAGAAAAAGAAAAAAGAAATATACATATTTTCATTATCAGTCACATGTAAAATAGGTTCTCTGCTAGTTAAACTGAGAGACAGGTGAAAGGAAGAGTTGAACTAAATGAGGCATAGCCTCAGGAAAGTTGGCTGAGAGAGTAAGAACTCAGAGTTAGGAGAGTGTAGTTCTAACTAGGACAAAATAAGCTAATTACTGTGCCAGAAAGCCAACTTAGACATAGGAAATTTTAGGAAAATGCAGTACAGACATGTAGTTCTCTGGCAGTGATGAACATTTACATGAAATAGGTGTCAACTCGGGTTCAGTGAGTCCATTCCTGCTTTTAGTGCTCATTTTCACTAAAATCACTATACATATTTTTACAAGATTTGTTGTTTCTACCTATGTTTCTAGAAATGTTAATTAGAAGCATTAATTTGTCCATTTATTTAAATGACAGAATTTTTCAGTCAGACATCATCTAGCCTTCTCTATGGAAGTATATTTTATATAGGCATGATTTTGTGTTTACACTTATATTAGTAATCTCTTTGAAAGCATGGTCTCATCCCATCAGTTGAAGGTCATAGAACAAAGGGCTGAGGCCCCTGAAGAAGGGGAGTTCTGACTTCAGGTTGGACTCAAGCTGAGCTGCCTTTGCTTCTCCAGTTCATTCTGCAGTCCTGCTGTGAATATTTGAACCTGCCAACCTCCACATCTGAATAAACCAATTCATTAATATAGCTCTCTCTGCCCCTCCAAGCTTTCTTTCCCCTAACCAGGATACTCAAAATCTTATTGAATTACTGTATGCTTCCTCACTGATTATCCTTCTAGGAATACATGATTTTGCCCTAATAATTACCTATCAAACTGACTCATGAGTAGGAAAATAATTGTTCAATGGAAAGTATTTGAGAAAATTCTCAAAGATAGAGGCATTACCTGTCTTGTGTGCTACAGTCATCTCCTTAGATTATCATTCATTTCCTTTCCTGTTTGCCAACATTATTTAGATTGAAGTTTTGAAGTATGTAGAATTTTTAACAATGTCTGCATCAAGTTAAAATTACTTATAAAAATAGTTATAGATTTTGAGTTATTTTTTCATTTTTGAGACAGGGTCTCTCTGTAACCCCAATGCCTAATATAAAGACTAAATTTGACCTGAATTCAAGCCAAGGACATATGTCTTGTACCTAATTAGAAATTACTTGACTGTTAACTATAATGATGAAAATGCAATCTAAATTATTGAATAACTTAGAAAAGCTTACACCACGAATTGCAACAACCCATTCTCTAAAAAATACATTCTTGGAAAAATTAAGAATGAGATGAACCTCGGTTTTAAATAGGCATAATTATTTTTCTAAAAAGAAAAATTTATTCTGAGACTATGTATAACTTTAAGACACCTCTTACAAGAAATGAAGGCTGTTAATTCAGACAACACATCCTTCTCAGTGCTTCAGTCTCCATATGAACATGACAATTTTATCTCCAAGTTCAGCTAATTATTAAAGCATATAGCACTATTTTTAGTGATGTGATCTGCAGGCAAAGCTCAGGAAGTCTAATCTTAAACTCCATGCAGCTCATACTCCTAGAAAATATGTCATCCATTCAATCACAGGCAATGATGTGGAATTAAATCAGATAGTTGTGAAATGTTAAGACAATTGTGTCATTTCGTACCCTCCCTACCTCCATATTTCCTACATTCACAGTTGTGTGAAATGCCAATAACATTTTACTACATGGTATGGTAACACTTGTACTGCATTATGGTCTAGACTGTATATGGGAACCCTATGTAAAGTCTGCTTCTATTATGGACCCAGGAGTAGGAGTAGATTCTCTTATCATCAGCTCAGGAGCCACAAATTCTTTATTTATTGGAAGGACCCTCTGACTCCTAAATAAATAATGGGTAATTTTTTAATCAAGAACCAATTCAGGTTTAAAACCAGGTTTCCATGCTATTCAAGTTATGAACCTTATACTATAATCACTTACTACTCTATCTGAATCTCCTTACCCACATGTCTTGAAGCATTTAATTGCTACCTGCTTCTAATTTATATTTTTATTGGAAATAAGATGAGTTGCCTGAAATCCTTTCTAAAACAAATGTGTTAGAAAATTGGGATAGGGTGAAAATGAAGTTATCCAGTGGTAACAACCAGCAACAAAGGCCGAATTGTACTCTTCTCAAACATAATTTTAGTCTTCAATTCAGTTCACTTGAGCCAAGGTAGAATAGTCCCAACACTGAAACCATTAAAAACTAAAAATTAGATCAATACATTACAAAAAAGTAAGAGATCTTGTAGGAATGAAAAGTTCAGACTACTTCAGACCACTAAAAAAATGGCAGCATAATCAGCTATTGTTCCCTAAACAAGAAGCCCTAGCTGAGCATGGCAACTGAAACTTGAATGTTTAAGTAAATCACCATGCACATGTGTGTGTGTGTGTGCACATGTATGCTGTGTGTCTGAAGTTCAGAAAAATAATGTAAAGCTGACATTCGCCAATTAAAATTCTTTTTTTTTTTTTTTTTGGTCTTTTTGAGATAAGGTCTTCCTTTAGTCCCAGCTAGCCTGGAACTCGCTATAAAGACCAGGCTGGCTTTGAACTACCAGAAATCCACCTACCTCTGCCTCCTGAGTGCTAGGATTAAAGGTGTGCACCACCATGCCTGGCAAAATTCTTAATAACAAATCTAAGCCCATAAAATTTGATTTAAAATGTAGTATAAATGATATTTTAACAAAAGAACCTGATATTCTCGCATAAATTAATTCTTTGAATTGTTAAGTCAGAAATGAACTAATTGGGAATATAAAATGTTAATTGGTTTTATTTATAATTTGTATTGGGTTAAGGTATACAAATGGCCTATATATTTTTTCTGAATAACACAACATCACATTATAACACTTTCTTTTACTTGTAGGACAATTTAAAGGAACTAAGCTTAAATTTCCTTCCCAAATAAGTAGCATACAGTCAATGAGAAACAGTTTGGGTAAATTTAATGAAAGCTTATGCCTTGGCTCCTGTTTATGGGTATGTGTAATACAACTTAGGCATCTATAGGTCAAAACATAAAAACCTAAAAAAAAAAAAAAAAGGGAGGTGGGAGGTGGGGTACTATCCTTTCTGGGATACAAATGGAAAACTCTGTGTTCCAATCCTATTGATAAATTTTCAATTTTTCTGATCTTGAAACTAACAATGGGAGGAGAATTTTATGTTCCCACAGGTAAAAATCACCAATCTAAATGCCTGAAAACATACAACTTATGGCTGTGCAGGATGAACTGGGGAATGCCAGCAGAGAGGTTGACCCATCTGAACATTAAGGAATGAGGAACCTCAGACTGCCTGAGTCACGGACACTGAGCATCTCTCTGAATAATATTGGGGTTGACTGTTTATAATGGACCCTAATGAAGTTTACCTTCCAGATGCTGAGAAACCTTCCTACCTCTCCCCTTTTTTAGGAAAAAGAAAAACATGATGGTAATGAAACCACTCCCTAACTGTAAACTAGAGCCAACTGTTACAGTGGTAATTTCCTATAAAACAGGCATAACGTATTAACTGATTGATAGGCATAGGAACTGTGAAAGGATATTTCCCTAACTAGAGCCAAATTCAATAGTAAAGTGTTTATAAGTTGTGTAATTAAGCCAAATATATTACTACAGGAAAGCTCTGACATCAGCAATGAATTATTCTGCCTAGGAGATGTTGGCTAGGGGATTCAAACCCGCCCCCCCCAAATTATAAAGGCCTTTTGCCTATAAGTGGGATATATGCAAGGAGAAAGGCAGTAAGTCCCTGTTGTCGAAGACCTGGTGTGAGCATGAAAAATGTTATGAGACGTCACTTGCTAGCGTACAACTGGCCTCTGAAATGCCAGAGAGTGTTACCAAAGGCCACTAAAGCAATACAGCAAAATATTGGTCTTTTTTAAATTTTTTTATTGAAGCTTTGTGCATTCAATACATCTCTTCTCAGTTCAATCCAGACTCATTTCCCCCTCCCTGTCCCCAGCCCCTCCCAAGTTCATGCAGTCTGCAATACATGTCCTGTTTCCCCTTCTGAGTCTTTTCAAAGTTTTTCAAAGCAGAGTATTTGGGTGGGGGCAAGAACTCTACTGCTTCAGTCAGTTCCCTGTCTCTGTTTTTTTTTGTTGTTGTTGTTGTTGTTGTTCCCTCCAATCCATATTGTTTCACCATATGCATTTTTGTATCGTACACATGTACTAAAATCATGTAATCTGAAAATAAACTATATGTTATTTCCAAATCATATTTCTGGGTACACATTTTTCCCTTTTAATTTTATATTGTTCTAAAATATATAAACATACCCTCCACCCTTGTACTAAAATTATTAAACTCTGAAAATAGGTAGTAGGTTAATTCTAGAGTCCATTAAGGGATTCACATTCTAAGAGCACAGTTGCTTTTAGATAAAGAGAAATATAACATTAATGTTACTCAGTTTGCCTTACTTGATGCTAGCATCCACAAATGATGGATACCATTCATCGTTTGTTTTTCTGGGATTGTGTTACCTCACTTAGTATAATATCTTCTAATTCAATTTCTTACCATAATGCCTGTGCACATTGGAAATTTTAAGTATATTATTTTGTGTAGACTAAGCATTTCGCTTTTTAACTTTATTTATTTATTTATTTATTTATTTATTTATTTATTTATTTTTTGGTCTTTTCGAGACGTGGTCTCCATGTAGCCCCAGCTGGCCTGGAACTCCCTCTGTAGACCAGGCTGGCCTTGAACTCACAAAGATCTGCCTGCCTCTGCCTCCCAAGTGCTAGGATTAAAGGCGTGTGCCACCATGCCCAGAAGCATATCACTTTTTAGAGTGGATTTTATTAAAAGAACCAAATATTATTTATTTAATGCCAGTTTAGAAAAATGGATCAATACATTGAAAATCTTAGGTAACTCAAAATCTGCCTAAGAATTCAAGTCCAGCAGGGTTTATAAAACTTTTGACCAATTCCAGTATCTCGAGAGCATGTATTTGCCACAAGTTTGGCTTCTACAAAAACCATAACTTTGTAACTCTCTGTAGCTCTATTTTTATTTTATGTGTACGCATGTTTTTCTAACTGTATGTATGTGTACCACATGTATTTCTTGTGCCTGCAGAGGCCTAAAGGTGCCATTGGATCCCGTAGAACTGGAGTTTCAAATGGCTGGTAGCCACCATATGGGTCCTGGGAACCGAGTCAGTCACTCTCTTCAAGAGCAGTGTTAACCAGTGATACATCTCTTGAACCCAAAAACACACATTCTTAGTACTTCAATATATCTGGAGAAAAAAAATTAAAAAAACAGGTTTTAGAACTCTTCACTACAAATTGATGATTTGTAGTCTAATATAGGGGCTAACAGAAACTGTAAAGTATTTTACTTAGTATTATTTGTCTTAAAATTAAAATATGCATTAGAGTTAATGCATAAACCAATATGAATATACACGGCATGAAGTTCCACTGGTCTAATAAATTCTGAACTATCGTATAGTTTCATATGCAGGTGCTCTTCTTGGTTTGAAACTTTATAGCATTCCTATAAGATCAAAGGGCCAATTTCTGACTTACCTGATATATTAGAAATGTATTTCCTTCTTTAATCCAACATCCTGGGAAGAACAAATTAGACTATCTTAATATATTAAGTTTCTATTAAAATGCATGCAGATATCTGATGTGGGAACCAATTTGACATCCTTATGAATCTTATATCCACTGAAATGCCCACTAGTTGGCATATCACCTTTGGGAGTGCTGCATACTTACACTAAAAAGCATTTGTCAATACATATCTTTCCATATGAGTTATTTTTCTATGCTCACATAGAAAAAGAAACATCCTGAATGAATCTATTTACCATCACATTTATTTCTTTTTTATTTATTTATTTATTTATTTATTTATTTATTTATTTATTTATTTATTTATTTATTTATTTATTTATTTATTTATTTTTTGGTCTTTTTGAGATAGGGTCTCTCTGTAGCTCCTGCTGTCCTGGAACTCTCTATGTAGACCAGGCTGGCCTTGAACTCACAAAGCTCCACCTGCCTCTGTCTCCCAAGTGCTAGGATTAAAGGCATGCACCACCACTCCCAGGCTAAGACAGATATTTTAAACTACTTCAAAAGCCACATTTCCAATTAAAATTTGCTCTTTATCTTGGCACTCTTCTCCAAGTCTGCTGAGATTCTAATTATGTATAGACTGGGGTTACAATTTCTCTCATTTCACAGTTAAAATCCTGCACTTGAAGCTTTGAATCCATGGATGCCCACTCACACTGCACTGGATTTCCTTTCGCAAAGATGCCCAATAATGTAGGCAGGTGACAGTTCACCTTAAATGCCCCAGGCAGATCCAATCTATTACCTCATCAACTTTTCTTCTAGGTCAAAAAGAATGCAAATAGACAAAAGAAAAACCTTTGCTAACATAATGAGATATTTGAAGTAGAGTTCAGTGGAAGAACTCTAAATTCAATTAAGTACTTTTCAACATATTTGGTTGTAATGCAATACAAGATAAGTCGAGTTCAGCCAAATGTCAAATTCTTTAAACAAATTTGAATCTGTGTACTTTGAGGAGAGGAAGTAGAAAACTTAAGGAAATGTCTTAATTCAATAATAAAGCTGTGATGACATCAAAACTTTCAAAGCACTGTGCTTAGCAATTAAAATTCTATTCATTATTTTTCAAAACAGCAAGTAATAAGTGATTGTTTCTTGGACAACTTCCCTGTGTATGGTAGTTAGTACACCCAAAATAGTTTATTGAATGAATACATTTCTTGTTAAGGAAGTTTGTTAAAGTATTCACATAAAAAATTTGGTGTTTAACTCTTTTTTTTGGCCAAATCTATGTGCATTTAATAAATATTTTTATTACCATTAAATAATTAAAACTCACTTTATATATATGTGTGTGTGTGTATATATATTTAAAGGACATGTGTTGAGTTACTAAATGTAATCTCCCACTTTATGATCTTTCTATTATAATTAAGAGTCTCTCTATCGACAGCAGAGATTTGTAGTTATGGTTGCCTATTAAGGTGAAAGATGCTGATGTTGACCATGATGGCATGTCAAGTCAATTGGTGTCAAGTCAAAACAATCAATAAAGTTAAGAAAACTTTATGAGCTAGTCATAAGGTGCAAAAAGCCTAACTTTTAGGGATGGACAATCATTATCACTAAACTTCTCTGCCTTTGAGACAAGTAACACATTACACATTTCCTCAAAGGTATTTTCTTTTCTTCCTTTTTTTTTTTTTTTTTTTTTTTTTTTTTTTTTTTTTTTNTGTCTCCCAAGTGCTAGGATTAAAGGCATGCACCACCACTCCCAGGCTAAGACAGATATTTTAAACTACTTCAAAAGCCACATTTCCAATTAAAATTTGCTCTTTATCTTGGCACTCTTCTCCAAGTCTGCTGAGATTCTAATTATGTATAGACTGGGGTTACAATTTCTCTCATTTCACAGTTAAAATCCTGCACTTGAAGCTTTGAATCCATGGATGCCCACTCACACTGCACTGGATTTCCTTTCGCAAAGATGCCCAATAATGTAGGCAGGTGACAGTTCACCTTAAATGCCCCAGGCAGATCCAATCTATTACCTCATCAACTTTTCTTCTAGGTCAAAAAGAATGCAAATAGACAAAAGAAAAACCTTTGCTAACATAATGAGATATTTGAAGTAGAGTTCAGTGGAAGAACTCTAAATTCAATTAAGTACTTTTCAACATATTTGGTTGTAATGCAATACAAGATAAGTCGAGTTCAGCCAAATGTCAAATTCTTTAAACAAATTTGAATCTGTGTACTTTGAGGAGAGGAAGTAGAAAACTTAAGGAAATGTCTTAATTCAATAATAAAGCTGTGATGACATCAAAACTTTCAAAGCACTGTGCTTAGCAATTAAAATTCTATTCATTATTTTTCAAAACAGCAAGTAATAAGTGATTGTTTCTTGGACAACTTCCCTGTGTATGGTAGTTAGTACACCCAAAATAGTTTATTGAATGAATACATTTCTTGTTAAGGAAGTTTGTTAAAGTATTCACATAAAAAATTTGGTGTTTAACTCTTTTTTTTGGCCAAATCTATGTGCATTTAATAAATATTTTTATTACCATTAAATAATTAAAACTCACTTTATATATATGTGTGTGTGTGTATATATATTTAAAGGACATGTGTTGAGTTACTAAATGTAATCTCCCACTTTATGATCTTTCTATTATAATTAAGAGTCTCTCTATCGACAGCAGAGATTTGTAGTTATGGTTGCCTATTAAGGTGAAAGATGCTGATGTTGACCATGATGGCATGACAAGTCAATTGGTGTCAAGTCAAAACAATCAATAAAGTTAAGAAAACTTTATGAGCTAGTCATAAGGTGCAAAAAGCCTAACTTTTAGGGATGGACAATCATTATCACTAAACTTCTCTGCCTTTGAGACAAGTAACACATTACACATTTCCTCAAAGGTATTTTCTTTTCTTCCTTTTTTTTTTTTTTTTTTTTTTTGCTCTTTTTTGATACTGGGTCTCCCTGTAGCCCCAGCTGTCCTGGAACTCACTCTGTTGACCAGGCTGGCCTTGAACTCACAAAGATCCGCCTGCCTCTGCCTCCCAAGTGCTAGGATTAAAGGCGTGTGACACCACACCTGGCAAAGGTATTTTCTTACTATAAATGTTTAATACAATCTCAGTATTATTTGGAAAATGCTTTCATAACTGTTAAGAATGTGTAGGTATTTAACAAGAATTTTAGAAAGCATGTAATGTGATGACTTTGAACACTGAATGTGAAAACTTCAGCATTCGTCAAATCTAAGATCTTGGAGAAAGTTCTAGGAACAAAAATAAGTTATGGATGGCAATAAAAATCAGGACACCAAGATTTCAGACGTTATCACTTTAATCTCTACTGAATTCTTCTTCCTTAAAAACCCAGGTATTTCACTTACAAGGTTTTTAAAAACTGTATCCTATCTTTGTAGTTGTGTTCAAGGGCCATGCATTTATGACTAACTTTTCTTGTCCTTTCCTCTGGGTATACTTCCCAATAGAGCAACAAGGCTAAAAGCAGAAACTACCTGGCCATTTTATAATGTGAGATGTGAGCTCAGCAAGAGGAAGTCTAGGAATGCCAGAAGACAAGGGACCAATAGAAATCATAGTCATCTGTGCCCTATTGTGCCCATAGTCATCTGTTGTGGGAAGCACTTCAAACTTCTACAAATTGCCTAAGAGTAATTCCATTCCAGTATTAGAAAAATAATGTCTAAAAATAAATTGATCCTTTTTCCAAGAAGAAAAAAACATACACAGTGCAGACACAGGATATTTTCTACAATAATCTCTCTTGCCACAAATCTGAATGGTTTTCAATAATGCCTACAATGATAAGATGGCCAGTTAAAATCCATCCATCTCTTAGGTGGGTGCAGTTCCAGCAAATACTAAAGAGTAACAATTCCATAAAGCAAGTAAATGTATTAAAAAGATCGATTTAAATCCTAAACTAATTTTAGAGCACAGTATGCCTAATGTGATCTCTGGACAGGCCAGTGAAAGAAACAAACACAGAGAGAAAGATGGTAGTCTACATGTGGATAGGGGATGGCAAGGGAGAGGCGGCTGGATAGGGATGGAATGGACCATGGTTTGTGTCCTTGGCACTTCCAGTGCTCCTGAATTCATCATGTCTCACTGTGCACAGTGTTTGCTATAGATGAGCTATGTATGACTGAGCTTCTACTGCAGTGCACTGAGCAGTAGGTCAAAGAATGTGCTGAGGAGAGTGCCCCTGCCTATGTCTTACCTTATGGTTAAATGGTTGACAATGACTTGGTCTGAAAACAGAGGAAACAACTTTTTTGTGCTTTTATTGATATTTTGTGTATTTCAGACATCATTTTTCAATTCAGTTCAGCCATATTCCCCCTTCCCTTCCCCCATCCCACCCCACCCCACCCCAGATCATGCATTCTTCTATAACTATCCTTCATCTTTCTCTCAGTCTTTTTTTTTATGCTTAGGAATTCACATTTTCCTCCATTAATTTTGTATTACTCTAAGATATGGATGCATACTCTCCATTCATATACAGTAATTACAGAGTCTGAAAATAATTGGTGGGTAGATTCTAGAGCTTGTTGAGAGAGTCACATTATAACAACATAGTTGCTTTCAGATAAACAGAAATATAACAATAATGTTATTCAGTTTGCCTTTTATCTGGGGAATTTTGTTGTTAGCATCCACAAATGAGAGAAACCATTCTCTGTCTTTCTGGGACTGTGCTACTTCACTCAGCATAATGGCTTTGAGCTCCATCCATTTACCTGCAAAGTTTATAATGCCATCTTTCTCTACCACTGAATAGTACTCCATTGTGTACATGTACCATATTTTTGTCATCCACTAATCTCTTGAGGGGCATTTGGGTTGGTTCCAGCTCCTCGCTATTGTGAACAAAGCTGCATAAACATGGGTGTGCATGTATCTTTACGGTAGAATGAGTCTTTGGGGTATACCCAGGAGTGGTATGACTGGGTCAGGTGGTAGGCTCATTCCAAGTCTTTTTTAGAGTTCTCCACACTGCTTTCCATAGTGGTTGTACAAGTTTACATTCCCACCAGCAGGGGATGAGTGTTTCCCTTCCCCCACAACCTCTCCAGTTTCTGTTGTCTTTTGTTTTCTTGATCTTAGCTAGCCATGTATTGGAGTGAGATGATATCTGAGAGTGGTTTTAATTTGCTATTCCTTAATGTAATTGCTGTTTCAGCATTCATATTCATTGGTATCTCTGGAAAATAGAGAGCAAAAAGTCTACACTCCTTAAAAATAAAATGTTGGTTTATTATGGTTAACGACACAGGGCTTACCTAGGGAAATATAATTTAATGTGATAATATTCACATTGTCTATAAATAAAGGCAGATAGAAAGTTGAGAAATTAATCAGGTGAATAGGCAAATTTAACAAGTCCTTGTAAATCTGACGGTTATAAAGTTTTAGAAGACTATGTTGTAAGTTCTAGAAGTTTCTGACATTTTTTGTTTTCCAGTATTGTAATTTCTATTTGCCTGTTTGTTTAGAAATATCTTTTGGTACTAATGAAAAGAAAAAACAATGGCATAAGAAATATAAATGAATATTACTAAATAGACAGCCAATACTTCTGTATGGAACATGGGAGAGCAATAACTCAAGGAGCTTATTACTACAATGAGTCACAAGAGAGTACTCATTTCCATTGAATGTAATTTAGGGACGCTGCTACAAAAGTCACCAAGACATTGAGGAAAGACATGGAACGTTGTTGATGTCATTTGGTTCTTGAGTGTATAAAATAATTAATAGTCAAAAATTGACTAGAAGAAGGTGAAATAGCTGATGGAAACCAATAATAAATTCATTACCATACTCAGTCACATCCTAGGGTTGAATGATGGTAACTGGCTTAGGATCCAACAAATTGCAAAGGAAGGCACAGGAGCCTGGAGAAGTTGGCAGTCCCTGGCACAGTTGAGGGGTTTAGAATGATGACAGGGGTATAAGCAACATTCCTGGATCAGGAGGCCATGTAGGATGAGAAAAGTCCCTGATGATGAGCTGTCTGAGGGAGGGTGTGCAAGAAGAGGTGATGGTCCTTGGCAAGTGGCAGCAGTGATATTTGGGATGGTGGTAATGTATAGGTAATGAAACTTTCTAGGTTTCTGGATCAAGTGGGCTACTATGGAGTCCCTGGAAGGAGCAAGCCAAACTCATTGTCTGGCATATTATATAGGGAAGATAGGTACCCAAGAGATGGCCCTGGGCCTTGGCAAGTAGGGTCAAGCTTTTGGATGATGACAGGGGGAACACAAGCACCCTCCCCGTCTCTGTGGTGCTTATGGGATGACTGGTACCAGCATGGCAAATCTCAAGGTAGAGATGGGTCCAAGAATAGATGGTGATTGATTCTTTGCAAGTAGCAACTTGGGATCTTTGGAGTGATGTCAAGGCCCTAAGGGAAGGGCAGCCTACTGGGTCTCTGGGCATTTAGGGTAACTGGAGAGTCCCTAGTGAAGGGCAGGCTGAGCTCTGGAAAAATCCTTTGGAGTTCTTAACAAGGGTGATTCCATAGACCCTCAAACAGTATTAGCTATTGGCATTGCCCTTGGTTGCCCCCGCAAAATGCATGTAACACACTATGGCTGAAGACACTACATATGAGAGGCATAGAACAAGCATGGAAAAATCTTCCTGGTACTGAAACCCATTTGGAAGTTTCATCCCTGTGTTTAGCTACTGGAAGAGAAAAATAATGATCAACTTTACCCAAATATGAACTCTGTGAGCTAAAATAACTACTGTCTTGGAAAAATATACTCAATGCTGCAAAAGTGGCACAAATGTTAGGAGAGTAACCAGCCCCATTTTTATTAAATGTGTGGCCCACCTAGTACTATTATCAGGACCACAGGGAAGAACATACTACCATTATCCTGCTAAATGGACATATTATTAAACTGACTTCTAATGGCTTATTGTTATACCCATAGACAAATGCAACTCTAAGCTCTCAACTAAGAAGCTGCTTCTTGCCAGCTGATGTTGACTAACACAGATCCACAACTGATCAATATGCATAGAAAAAAAGACTGTGGAGTGCTCAGCCCCAAATGAGACAACTCTGTAATGTCTTCTCTCAAGAATCAGGGATCATTGTGTGTGGTATCACCCTGACACACGTAGAGGTGGGCACTCAACCCTGTCCACTGGATTACGGGGATAAGGAAAGAAACAAGACAGCTGCCAGCAGTTGACCTAAACCGCGGGGCCAAAGGCTGACAACCTTTCCACTGCCCACTTGTCTAATCTAACAACTACACCAGGCAATGCCCTAATGGCACTCCCAGATCCTCCAGACTGCCCCTGCTTGGCACTCTACAGTCACCACACATCACAGCTGATGACCCCATAAGTCTCCTTCCATCCCCACACCAGCTTCCAAAGTTGGTGGTCTGCTTGACCCCCGTGCAACCCACTGGTCCACACCAGCTTCCCAAGTTGGTGACCTGATTGGCCACTGACCAACCCACTGTTCACTACTACACAAGCCTCATGGGTTAAGATTATATCCGCAAATAACGGCCAGTAGTCCCTATCTGATGGTATGAAGGACTCTTTTATCCACAGCATTCTGTTTTTATACCCAGAGTGACATCATATCTCAGGGCCAGGTTTCAGCCCCAAGCCTCAAGTTCCTTAACATCACAAGTACTTGTCAACGCCTTTGATCCCAAGGTGTCCCAGGCTTGCTAATGCACATGCAAATCCTGCCTTAGGCCAGGTTTCAGTAAACAGAGAAGCAGGTGATTTAGCACAAAAGAGGCCACAGGTGGCTTCCTTTTTCCCTACAATTGTGAAAGAGGACGTACAAAGATTGTAAGAGCCAGAAGTGGTAGATGAATACTGTATTGTACACTACAGGACAGTGGCACACATGAGCACATAGCACTTGACAGCATGCACAAGATCTGTGCAAATCCAGGCCAGACAGGACCTAGCATGGATGCAGGAGGTGAAGAGGAAGCCCTACCCCTAGCTGAGAATCTATTGGGAATTGACTGATACTGAGAGAGAGAAACTAAGTTTTCCTTAATGTTGTGCTGCATAAATAGGTTGACCAAACTCTAAGGAATAGACCAACACACAAAAGCATTTGCAAATACAAATTACCAAAAAGCCTTTGAAAAAGTCAAATAATAAAGGATATGAAATCTAGAGGGAGGTATTCTAATGTTAGTATTTTTTTTTTTTTTTTGGTCTTTTCGAGACAGGGTCTCCCTGTAGCCCCAACTGGCCTGGAACTTACTCTGTAGACCAGGCTGGCCTTGAACTCACAAAGATCTGCCTGCCTCTGCCTCCCTAGTGCTGGGATTAAAGGTGTGCGCCACCATGCCCAGCTCTAATGTTGTTTTAATAAATAGTTTAGTATTACTTTAAAATCTCTTAATGTGCTTAATTTATGGCTATATGATGGATTTGTATATATATATAAATGAATAGTATATGTAAAGTCCAATAATATCTGAGGCTTCAGTAATCCAGTAGTGTCTGGGAATCTATGCTTGCTTCTTTGAAAATACTGCAAATTGCTTTCATCAGAGCTGCAAACTCATAGAAGGTCAGATATAATGGCCTGGAATCTGGTTATTCTCATTTTTAAAGGGCTGTTTATCACTAATTAAAAGTATAGTAAAAATGAATGTCTTGCAAAATACTCTAAAATGAGAATGTTTCTTATTCATAGACTGCACTGAGATTTTAAAAAGCTTATTTTGATTAAGTTTTAGCTAACAAAGTTCTGAAAACAAAGCCTCCTGTTTTAAGATTACATTGCTCAAGATAATGTTGTACCTTGGGAAAATGTATCACATCTAAGAATAACGTTTAAAAATAAACTACAATAACTGGGAGTATTTCTTTCAACTTTAAGCAGATTTTTGAGGCAAATATTCTGACCTGCTAAAGTAGTCTGCTGAGATCTGGAAACCAGAATAACGTTTACAATCTAGAACACAGTACATACATATTCTGGAACATGTAAATTATGATAGAAAGGTTTAAAATAAGTATTAAATATTATAATATATAGAACACATAAAATGATTGCATCACATTTATTGATTTGTTTGCCTGTTTATTTGTTTGTTTGTTTGAAATAATTGTGGTTAAACCCATAGCCTTACCCAGGTGAGCCAAGTGCTTACCACTGAGAGGTCACCAACACATATTTGGATTACCTTTAAAATTTAATTGCCTTATATTTAGTTCAGAATACATGGGGTATGATTTATTGCATTAAAAGTTTTACAACTTTAAATTTATCTACAATGAGTGTTTTGAATGTCAGAATTTAGTAATATTTATGGTCATAGGAAAGAGGTATTAAAATTACTCATCAGAGGTTACACAATGGCATTAAGAAAACAGACATGGATTAATTACTCATGTAACAAAGGCTGACTATGTGGCTATGACATTTCATGAAGTTGGACCTTTGGACAGAACACATAATGCTATTTTTGTAGGTTTTATGAACACTCATTTGCTTGCTTATGTAGTATTTAAGGAAAGGGAATAAGCAAAACAACAGTGTTGGCTAGATCCAAGTACATTATGTCAGAGTCAACTGAGAAGAAGTTACCTTAAAACAAACCTGTGCATATTCCTCAAGTCAAAGGAAGACAGATAAGAGATGCAAGAAGGAAAAAGGATGGGTTGGGAGACAGAACAGATGAGGATGAACAAAATGTTATTTGGACACAGTACTCAAAAAGACTAATATACAGAATGCCTAGTTCAAGTACTGACATTTCAAAATACCTCATATAGACCATGACCCAGAAACTTGATGTGGAATATGCACATATTCTTGCTAATTTGTTTCAACCTAGATTTGTACATGAACATTTTGTATTAAATTATCACTTTAATGAAGGTTTTGGGGGCAAATATTTTATGTAGTGCATGTACTACATACAAAATAATACCTAGAACTGGGCACACCACTAAGCCCAGCCTTTAGGAGATTGGGAAGGGAGGATCACGAGTTCAAGGCCTGCACATGCTTTGTAGTGAACTTGGGGGCCAGATTGGTTTGCTCTGTCTCAAAATGCATTTTAATTAAAATACAACATAATATATACATATCTAGCATACATACAATATTTATTTATTTATATTTATTGATTTATCATAGAATGAACCCAAGGTGTCCTGCTCTGTTACTGAAATGAACTTCTAGTTCCTTACTACTGCTTCCTATTTTGTAAAACTTTCATAGAAAAATAAATATAAATGCTATGCTTGACTATCATGTTGTTTTCTACTGTTAAATATACATATTTTCTATTTTTTATTTTTAATTGAATTTGTATCTGTTTCATACATTATTTCTCAGTAAGTCTTAATTGCTATTATCCCCACTTCTCCCTTGGCACCTTCTTGCAGCTCTCCACTCCAGAGTTCACACATTCTGTCATTTGTGTTAGAGTCTGTTTTGTCAAATTACTCTTCCTGCTCACTTTTTAGTGCCAGCTCACCCCCTGAGCTCTAGTCTGCATATTCGGAATCTCTTTTCTAAAGAAGGCCAGGTCTTTCTCACCTGGCCATCATCTACTGCCAATATTTCCTCAGCCAAGAAAATGGCTCTGCTACCCATTTCTGCAGTTCTGTGATGGTTTTTTGTCTAGCTGAGTATGCATGGGTCTTGTGCCTACTGATACCAATGCTATAGGTTCATAAGAACAGGGTCCCAGGAGATTGCAGGATTCATTTCCATTTGGCCTTGCATCACCTCCCAGGGTCTTATGACCTTTCTGACCTCTCTTCTCAATGTTCTCTATGCCCTGGTGAAGCTGAATATAGGCAGGTTGTCCATGGAACCACACTCTGTAGACTCCTAATATTCATGGTTTGGCCATACAGGCCCTTTTGGTTTCCTGATCTCCTGTTGCATGGAGAAGCTTCCTTAATGAGAGTTAGTTAATGCCTTCCTGGGTCTTTGTTCTATGATACATGTGTCTCATATACATAGATAGCATTGTTGATATGTCACCAGGTATGAGCCATTCATAGACTATGTCTGTGTGTGTCCAGGTGTGGGGTTTGATACTATTCTCATCTGGTATAAGAGAACCTTCTTTTCTGAGTGGTCTCAGGGATTATTTACCCTAGTGTGGCATTAGTTATCTCTCTTCTCTACCTTTACCTGTCTAAACCTCCCTCCATGTCTTCTCCATGCCTTCTCCATTTAAAGTATCCCTATTTCCCCCTTGATACTGCCAGCCTCTTTGTTACACTTCTTTGGGGCTCATTTTTTAACCCTTTATCCCCTCCTTTCCTTCTATAGCCCTTCCACTTCCCTCCTATTTCGATGCCCTGATTTTTTTTTTTTTTTTTTTTTTTTTTTTTTTTTTTTTNTTTTTTTGTCTTTTCGAGACAGGGTCTCCCTGTAGCCCCAGCTGTCCCGGAACTCACTCTGTAGACCAGGCTGGCCTTGAACTCACAAAGATCCGCCTGCCTCTGCCTCCCGAGTGGTAGGATTAAAGGCGTGCGCCACCACGCCCGGCTCCATTCTTCCTTTAGCAACACCTGTCCACTTAGTCTTCTGTCTCTGGTTCCTTCTTTCCCTCTACCTTTCCAGTTCCTTTTCATTAGCCTACTTCCTGCATTTACATCTACTTACAAGGGTTTGGTGCTAGTATCCACATATGAGGAACAACCTATGTTATTTGTTTTTCTGAGTCTGTGTAACTTCACTTAGTATAATAGCTTCTAGTTCCATCCATTTACTTGCGAATTTCATGAGGTCATCTGACTTTACCTCTGCACAAAACTCCATGTGCAAATGTACCACATTGTTAAGAGACAGTTCTTAAGAGAAGTAAAGATGGTTAAGAAACATTTTAAAAAGTGTTCAATGTAACATGAGTGCTGGAGGGAGCCAGCATCTCAGATCTAAAGTACATGTAAGCTCCCCCAGCTGGACAATGGGGGACTTGGGTTGTGTAAGTTTGGGCATAGCTACTTGCAAATTGGTTTTACATGAAGGATGTCTGTATTCATTACTTATGACCTATCATTAAAAAATAAAATAATAATAATAAAAGAAAAAAAAAGTGTTCAATGTCATTAGTAATTAACGAAATGTAAATTAAAACCCCTTAAGATTTTATCTTACCACAAGTAAGAATGAATATTATCAAGAAAAACAAATGATACCAAATGCAGGCGAGGACGTGGAGAAAGGGAAACATTCATTCACTGCTGTTGGGATTATAAACTCGTGCAACCCCTATGGAAAGTAGTGTGGAGCATTCTTAAAAGACTACAAGTGAACCTACCATTTGAACCAGTCATATCACCTCTGATTGTATAATCAAAGGATTCATCCTATTGCAGAGATACTTGCACATCCATGTTTATTCCTGCTCTGTTCACAATAGTGAAGAGATGGAAACAACCTAAGTGTCCTTCAACTAATGAGTGGATAAAAAAAAATGCACATCTTATAACTTGGTAAATTCTAGGTGAAGAAATTGATTTTTTTAGTAGATATAAGATTTAGTGAAATATTTTTCCATTTTTCTTAACAGTTAACTATGTATTCCTAAAATAAAAAATAACACATTTTGAAATCATCCTATTGAATTCACTATTGATAACAAAAGAGGCAAAATACAAAGCAAATGTTTATGCAGAGTGGCACGAGAAAGCCATGAACTAAAATGGGAAGACAGGCTCCTAACATGAAATAAAAATAGACATTATGTACACCAAAAAAAATGACAATAAAACAGTCACCGACCTTAAAGACAGAAGGTTTCTACTTAACTGAAGACAAATTTTAACAGTTAAAAATATTTAATTACTTTTATTTTATTTGTATGAGTGTACTTACTGTCTGCATGTAGGTTGGTGTACCTGTGTCCTGCAATGCCGCGGAGGTCAGAAGGCGTTGGATTCCTCTGGAACTGGAGTTAAAGATGGTTCTTAGCTGCCATGTGGGTGCTGGGAATCGAACCCGGGTTCTCTGTAAGAGCAGCCAGTGCCCTTAACCGCTGACCCATC
Organism: Rhizomys pruinosus; assembly: GCA_009823505.1. Classification (NCBI taxonomy): domain Eukaryota; kingdom Metazoa; phylum Chordata; class Mammalia; order Rodentia; family Spalacidae; genus Rhizomys; species Rhizomys pruinosus. Next base: position 204,202 of record VZQC01010207.1, read on the forward strand.
TCTCCAGCCCCGGAAGACTTTTTCATATTCTCCTCTTATCCAATTATTATTCTTATTTTTATTTATTTATTTTCTATGTATACGAATGTACTGTCTGCATGTAGGTTTGTGCACCTGTGTCGTGCAATGCCGCGGAGGTCAGAAGAGGGTGTCAGATTCCCCTGGAACTGGAGTTCTCCTGGAAATGGAGTTACAGACGGTTCTCAGCCGCCATGTGGGTGCTGGGGATCGAATCCGGGTCCTCTACAAGAGCAGTCGGCGCTCTTAACTGCTAGGCCATCTCTCCAGCCCTTATCCAATTATTTTTATTCAAAGTCTTAAACATTTTACTATACAAATCTTATACTTCAATGGTTAGTTATTCCAAGATAATTTATATTTTTGTGGCTATGAAATACTTTGGCTTCTTCCTTTCCAAATTGTATCATCTATAACTTTTTCACTTTTGTTACTACTCCAGCCAAAACGTCAAGCTCTATATTGAACAGGAATGAAGAGTGTGAATAGCCTTGTTAAATTTCTGATTTTAGTGAAAATTCTTTGAGTTTTTATCTCTCTAGTAGGATGTTGGCTCTACATGTTCTAAATGCTTTTCCATAAATTTTAAACTCATTTATAACTGAACTTTTGTGGATTTCATACAATATTCTGATCATGTTTAGACCTCCTCCCCTTTCTGCACCCCTCATGGGAATCACCCTGGTGGATTTCTTAGACTATGTCATACATATTAATACTGATAGAGTCAGGTTGGTGTCCCCAAATGCCCTTTACTGTGTCTCC